>NW_025559067.1:0-2500 GCF_020424385.1 Procambarus clarkii
GAACCATACTTTACTTTAATGATGAGCTATTCAATCTTCTGAATCAATTAACTAAATTAAACCCCAATAAATCTGATGACTGATTTGATACATTTATTATTTAATCAAGATGTATTCCATGGGCCTCAGTGTTTATATATCAGTGACCAGTTACCTGAAGAAACTTCAAGTTATATCTAATGTCACTGATCTCACTGCAGTCCCTGAATCATACTTGACTGTAGTACTTGATCACATTCAGTCTTCTGGGTTAAATAATATGTAATAAGGCTTGAATATTAGCCTTTCAAGAGTTGACAGGGAAATGAAATCGCATTAGACTTCTAACCCCTGCAACTCTAGTACGGGACATCCGTCCTGTACGAACAGACACACAAATGTGTGATTACTAACTACTAACATCAAATTAATCTAATAATTCGAAGGAGGAGTATCGGTGTTCGTCTGTTCTAAAGAGGACTTCGACCCGTGAGCAGCCCCTGGGGAATTATGTCGGAAAATCCGACACCATTTTATTTCATACAGACAGATAAGAGCTGTATTACCAACAAGTTACCCATAGAAAACGTAACTTGTAGTGGAATTACCGTCTATAGAAAACGGGATATCATCACCACATACTATTATAATTCACCAGCTATTTTGGTGGGAATTATTCTTAAATACATTAATCTTTGGACTTTACCATCACAAAAACATCTCATATAAATTAACTTAATTATCAATATTAAAGTAGAGTAAATGTGACCCTTCTATCACTTTCTGAAATCTGGACAATGTAAGCTAGGCGTCAGAGTGGGGAAGGAGGGCAGCCATTGTTATATGAGACCAGAGGCTCACACGGGAGCAAATTCGGCTCCTGTTAAATTTACTTGGACGTAGTGTTATGGAACCCAAAGGTGTACCATTGTCAACACGCTGTCTACAAATACAAGTTAAGTGTCTATCCGAAACCCGTTTATCATTCATTTATGGCCATTAATGTCAGGATATAGGGTTAGCCGGTTAGAACGCGAAATCGCCTCATACTAAAGGTAATTAAGCCAGGTCTTTAATGTTCCATGTACTGTATAGTGTTTTCTCTGATATAGCTTGTCATATATAGGATTCTGGCTTCACAGCTAGCGCACTTTTGACAGGTCAAGACGAGGATGCAAGATTATGTGCACCAGTTACTGGGTGATAGAAGCTACCTCAAAGAGGATAATTTGGTGTCTACACTCTAGTTATACCTGGTGGACTAACCTGCTGTACTATAAGAGAAGGAACCTCATCAATGTATGTAGCTATTACTGTAATTTGATTGGCTGCATATGTGTAATATAAACCCCCCCTAATGTGTAGAGGATCGATTTGTGAGATTAAGAGATTATTGCAGAAATACAGTCCACTTATCATTATACAAATTGCTATCGAAGTATATAAATTAACGTAAATATAAATTCATATAAATTAAATAAATATAAATCTCACAGGTCGGTTCCCACAGTTGGCATCGATATGTTCTTGTCTTGTCCTTACTCTCATGGTGGGTAGAGTAAATAGTTCCGTGATTTGGGTGTTCATGGTAGGTCGCTCTATTCTTATGTGAATTGCCTCAAGAATTTGTAATCTTCTATGCAAGAAGATTATTTCTAGTCTGACGCGACACTTGAACGCGTTTCGTAATAACTTATTACATTTTCAAAGACTTTAGTTTACACACACACAACTATAACCTGCAAACACTAAACAGAGCTCTACTATGCTATAATTTAAACAGCTTTCATCGTATATACCCGCATTTGGGTGAGGTGATATGTTACAACAGTTTTGGATGAGGTGAACAAAACTTTCAACACAAGATAGAGCAAACTTCCAACACAAGACAGAACACGAAACAATGGGTATAAATTGGGTAAATTAAAGGGAAAAATGGAAGTAACTGCAAAGTAACTGCAAATATTGGCCCATATTTCTTGATGCTTCTACATTGGTGCGGAGCCTTGAAGTGGGTAGAATATAGTTGTGCATTAATTGGCTGTTGATTGCTGGTGTTGACTTCTTGATGTGTAGTGCCTCGCAGATGTCAAGCCGCCTGCTATCGCTGTATCTATCGATGATTTCTGTGTTGTTTGTTAAGACTTCTCTGGTGATGGTCTGGTTGTGGGAAGAGATTATATGTGGACACCTAGGGGAGAACCCATGGCGACCCCATCTACTTGCTTATACATGTGCCCATCAGGGCTCAAGAAGGGTGCCTCTTTAGTTCAAGCTTGGAGTAGTTTCCTTAGAATGTTTTCTGGTATGTCAAGAGGAGTACAGGCCGGATCATGATACACTCTGTCTGCTTTCATCTCGATTGTTTCATCCACAGGTACGTTGGTAAACAGTGATTCTACGTCCAACGAGGCTCTTATCCCTGTGGCCCGTGTTCCCCGCAGTAAGTCAACAAATTCCTTTGGAGATTTCAGGCTGAAAGCACAAGGTACATAAGGAGTCAGCAAGCCGTTGTGTCGCT
>NW_025559067.1:7500-12317 GCF_020424385.1 Procambarus clarkii
CCTCTGGTGTTCTTTGATCAAGCCCTGTTATGTGGGAAAACTCGGTGTAAATGCTCAATGCACAGACTTGCCTATATAACTCGCAAGCTGAAGTTTATAACTTTTTAACACTCAACCCACCAGGAGACTCGAACCCTGGCCCACAGAGTGGCAGGTACACACTGTATCCATTGCACCATACTTCAAAGCCATAAGAGAGGTAGGAATTCTGGGGTATTTAACCCACAGAACTCCACTCTCTCCCAGGCAATGAGATGATGAAGGACCTCTGGTGTTCTTTGATCAAGCCCTGTTATGTGGGAAAACTCGGTGTAAATGCTCAATGCACAGACTTGCCTATATAACTCGCAAGCTGAAGTTTATAACTTTTTAACACTCAACCCACCAGGAGACTCGAACCCTGGCCCACAGAGTGGCAGGTACACACTGTATCCATTGCACCATACTTCAAAGCCATAAGAGAGGTAGGAATTGTGGGGTATTTAACCCACAGAACTCCACTCTCTCCCAGGCAATGAGATGATGAAGGACCTCTGGTGTTCTTTGATCAAGCCCTGTTATGTGGGAAAACTCGGTGTAAATGCTCAATGCACAGACTTGCCTATATAACTCGCAAGCTGAAGTTTATAACTTTTTAACACTCAACCCACCAGGAGACTCGAACCCTGGCCCACAGAGTGGCAGGTACACACTGTATCCATTGCACCATACTTCAAAGCCATAAGAGAGGAAGGAATTCTGGGGTATTTAACCCACAGAACTCCACTCTCTCCCAGGCAATGAGATGATGAAGGACCTCTGGTGTTCTTTGATCAAGCCCTGTTATGTGGGAAAACTCGGTGTAAATGCTCAATGCACAGACTTGCCTATATAACTCGCAAGCTGAAGTTTATAACTTTTTAACACTCAACCCACCAGGAGACTCGAACCCTGGCCCACAGAGTGGCAGGTACACACTGTATCCATTGCACCATACTTCAAAGCCATAAGAGAGGTAGGAATTCTGGGGTATTAACCCACAGAACTCCACTCTCTCCCAGGCAATGAGATGATGAAGGACCTCTGGTGTTCTTTGATCAAGCCCTGTTATGTGGGAAAACTCGGTGTAAATGCTCAATGCACAGACTTGCCTATATAACTCGCAAGCTGAAGTTTATAACTTTTTAACACTCAACCCACCAGGAGACTCGAACCCTGGCCCACAGAGTGGCAGGTACACACTGTATCCATTGCACCATACTTCAAAGCCGGGAAAACCGAGTTTTCCCACATAACAGGGCTTGATCAAAGAACACCAGAGGTCCTTCATCATCTCATTGCCTGGGAGAGAGTGGAGTTCTGTGGGTTAAATACCCCAGAATTCCTACCTCTCTTATGGCTTTGAAGTATGGTGCAATGGATACAGTGTGTACCTGCCACTCTGTGGGCCAGGGTTCGAGTCTCCTGGTGGGTTGAGTGTTAAAAAGTTTTAACTTTTTAACACTCAACCCACCAGGAGACTCGAACCCTGGCCCACAGAGTGGCAGGTACACACTGTATCCATTGCACCATACTTCAAAGCCATAAGAGAGGTAGGAATTCTGGGGTATTTAACCCACAGAACTCCACTCTCTCCCAGGCAATGAGATGATGAAGGACCTCTGGTGTTCTTTGATCAAGCCCTGTTATGTGGGAAAACTCGGTGTAAATGCTCAATGCACAGACTTGCCTATATAACTCGCAAGCTGAAGTTTATAACTTTTTAACACTCAACCCACCAGGAGACTCGAACCCTGGCCCACAGAGTGGCAGGTACACACTGTATCCATTGCACCATACTTCAAAGCCGGGAAAACCGAGTTTTCCCACATAACAGGGCTTGATCAAAGAACACCAGAGGTCCTTCATCATCTCATTGCCTGGGAGAGAGTGGAGTTCTGTGGGTTAAATACCCCAGAATTCCTACCTCTCTTATGGCTTTGAAGTATGGTGCAATGGATACAGTGTGTACCTGCCACTCTGTGGGCCAGGGTTCGAGTCTCCTGGTGGGTTGAGTGTTAAAAAGTTATAAACTTCAGCTTGCGAGTTATATAGGCAAGTCTGTGCATTGAGCATTTACACCGAGTTTTCCCACATAACAGGGCTTGATCAAAGAACACCAGAGGTCCTTCATCATCTCATTGCCTGGGAGAGAGTGGAGTTCTGTGGGTTAAATACCCCAGAATTCCTACCTCTCTTATGGCTTTGAAGTATGGTGCAATGGATACAGTGTGTACCTGCCACTCTGTGGGCCAGGGTTCGAGTCTCCTGGTGGGTTGAGTGTTAAAAAGTTATAAACTTCAGCTTGCGAGTTATATAGGCAAGTCTGTGCATTGAGCATTTACACCGAGTTTTCCCACATAACAGGGCTTGATCAAAGAACACCAGAGGTCCTTCATCATCTCATTGCCTGGGAGAGAGTGGAGTTCTGTGGGTTAAATACCCCAGAATTCCTACCTCTCTTATGGCTTTGAAGTATGGTGCAATGGATACAGTGTGTACCTGCCACTCTGTGGGCCAGGGTTCGAGTCTCCTGGTGGGTTGAGTGTTAAAAAGTTATAAACTTCAGCTTGCGAGTTATATAGGCAAGTCTGTGCATTGAGCATTTACACCGAGTTTTCCCACATAACAGGGCTTGATCAAAGAACACCAGAGGTCCTTCATCATCTCATTGCCTGGGAGAGAGTGGAGTTCTGTGGGTTAAATACCCCAGAATTCCTACCTCTCTTATGGCTTTGAAGTATGGTGCAATGGATACAGTGTGTACCTGCCACTCTGTGGGCCAGGGTTCGAGTCTCCTGGTGGGTTGAGTGTTAAAAAGTTATAAACTTCAGCTTGCGAGTTATATAGGCAAGTCTGTGCATTGAGCATTTACACCGAGTTTTCCCACATAACAGGGCTTGATCAAAGAACACCAGAGGTCCTTCATCATCTCATTGCCTGGGAGAGAGTGGAGTTCTGTGGGTTAAATACCCCAGAATTCCTACCTCTCTTATGGCTTTGAAGTATGGTGCAATGGATACAGTGTGTACCTGCCACTCTGTGGGCCAGGGTTCGAGTCTCCTGGTGGGTTGAGTGTTAAAAGTTATAAACTTCAGCTTGCGAGTTATATGCAAGTCTGTGCATTGAGCATTTACACCGAGTTTTTCCCACATAACAGGCTTGATCAAAGAACACCAGAGGTCCTTCATCATCTCATTGCCTGGGAGAGAGTGGAGTTCTGTGGGTTAAATACCCCAGAATTCCTACCTCTCTTATGGCTTTGAAGTATGGTGCAATGGATACAGTGTGTACCTGCCACTCTGTGGGCCAGGGTTCGAGTCTCCTGGTGGGTTGAGTGTTAAAAAGTTATATATATATATATATATATATATATATATTATATATATATGTATATATATATATATATATATATATATATATATATTTATTAAATATGATCGAAAAAGTAAGATTAATAATTCTAACACGAATTTTCTCAATCTTTCGTACATTTCTTTTCACTGTTGGAGGTAAATCAAAATCAATTCTCCAAAATTCATTTTTATTTTATTTTAAAAATGTTTTTAAAAATATTTTTAAAAATGAATTTTGGAGAATTGATTTTTGATTTACCTCCAACAGTGAAAAGAAATGTACGAAAGATTGAGAAAATTCGTGTTAGAATTATTAATCTTACTTTTTCGGTCATATTTAATAATATATGTCTACAGAAAGACTGCTACTAAAATATACTAATATATATATATATATATATATATATATATATATATATATATATCTATATAATATATATATATATATATATATATATATATATATATATATCCCTTTGTGTGTATTTTATCTCAATAAACTTAGCAAACGCTTTACAACTTAGCCAGATATAAAGTCATTCACAACTACAGGCCTGATAGAAAAAGGTGGTACAGCTATCTATTTTCATGATAACTTCACTTGCACAAGTGTTATTAGCAATAATTGGATACCTGCAATAGCGACGATCACTGTGAATATACCTTTTCTCAATTATCGATCAAATTCTTTAAATCATCAATAAATATTGGAGCTATTATAGATTTCCAATACTAATACAATTGCATTCTCAGATGCAGTTGTATTAGTATTGAAATCTAAGAAATCCTAAGAAATCTTATTATAAACAACAAATTCAACAACAATCGTACATCATATCATATCATCTTAGGAGGTGACTTCAACATTGATCTTTGTCAACAAAATAGCCCCAAGTCAACTACTTCCTCAACAGCATAAACTCCTGTATGCTAATCCCCACAATCACCAAGCCCACCCTAATAACTCAAAAATCTGCCACTACCTTGGATAACATATGGACTCACATGACAGCCCCCCCTCCCCTGTGTCTCTGGTTTAATCACTGATAGAACAATCGATCACTATCCAACCTTCCTCTCAGCAAACTGGGACATAACACCTTAGGATACCAATAAACTTACCTTTAGACTACACAACAAAGCTGCAATAGGGAACCTCATAATTGTACTTCACAATATAAACAGGGGATCTGAATTCAGTTATACACACGATGTAAATTAATTAGCCGACATATTTCTCTCCAAAACTCTAAGCCTCTACAACACACACTGTCTTATCCTCACTAAGCAATTAACTGTCAAAAGATTAAATAACCCCTGGCTCACAAGTGGCCTTAAAGGAATTAACAAGAAACATGAATATAAAACTAACACACAAACTAACACTTAACATAGGAAAGACCTACTACATCTTATTTGGAAGCAAATCTACAAATGCATTCA
>NW_025559068.1:0-25663 GCF_020424385.1 Procambarus clarkii
TCCACCAGACCCGTCACTGACATAATACCCTCCACCAGACCCGTCACTGACATAATACCCTCCACCAGACCCGTCACTGACATAATACCCTCCACCAGACCCGTCACTGACATAATACCCTCCACCAGACCCGTCACTGGCATAATACCCTCCACCAGACCCGTCACTGGCATAATACCCTCCCACCAGACCCGTCACTGACATAATACCCTCCCACCAGACCCGTCACTGACATAATACCCTCCACCAGACCCGTCACTGACATAATACCCTCCCACCAGACCCGTCACTGACATAATACCCTCCACCAGACCCGTCACTGACATAATACCCTCCACCAGACCCGTCACTGACATAATACCCTCCCACCAGACCCGTCACTGGCATAATACCCTCCCACCAGACCCGTCACTGGTATAATACCCTCCTACCAGACCCGTCACTGGTATAATACCCTCCCACCAGACCCGTCACTGACATAATACCCTCCACCAGACCCGATACTGACATAATACCCTCCCACCAGACCCGTCACTGACATAATACCCTCCCACCAGACCCGTCACTGACATAATACCCTCCCACCAGACCCGTCACTGACATAATACCCTCCCACCAGACCCGTCACTGGTATAATACCCTCCCACCAGACCCTCCCACCAGACCCGTCACTGGCATAATACCCTCCACCAGACCCGTCACTGACATAATACCCTCCACCAGACCCGTCACTGACATAATACCCTCCACCAGACCCGTCACTGACATAATACCCTCCACCAGACCCGTCACTGGCATAATACCCTCCCACCAGACCCGTCACTGACATAATACCCTCCACCAGACTCGTCACTGACATAATACCCTCCACCAGACCCGTCACTGACATAATACCCTCCCACCAGACCCGTCACTGACATAATACCCTCCCACCAGACCCGTCACTGACATAATACCCTCCACCAGACCCGTCACTGACATAATACCCTCCACCAGACCCGTCACTGACATAATACCCTCCACCAGACCCGTCACTGACATAATACCCTCCCACCAGACCCGTCACTGACATAATACCCTCCCACCAGACCCGTCACTGACATAATACCCTCCCACCAGACCCGTCACTGACATAAGACCCGTCACTGACACCATACCCTCCCACCAGACCCGTCACTGACATAATACCCTCCCACCAGACCCGTCACTGACATAATCCCTCCCACCAGACCCGTCACTGACATAATACCCTCCACCAGACCCGTCACTGGTATAATACCCTCCCACCAGACCCTCCCACCAGACCCGTCACTGACATAATACCCTCCACCAGACCCGTCACTGACATAATACCCTCCACCAGACCCGTCACTGACATAATACCCTCCCACCAGACCCGTCACTGACATAATACCCTCCACCAGACCCGTCACTGACATAATACCCTCCACCAGACCCGTCACTGACATAATACCCTCCACCAGACCCGTCACTGACATAATACCCTCCCACCAGACCCGTCACTGACATAATACCCTCCACCAGACCCGTCACTGACATAATACACTCCCACCAGACCCGTCACTGACATAATACCCTCCACCAGACCCGTCACTGACATAATACCCTCCTCCAGACCCGTCACTGACATAATACCCTCCACCAGACCCGTCACTGGCATAATACCCTCCACCAGACCCGTCACTGGCATAATACCCTCCCACCAGACCCGTCACTGACATAATACCCTCCACCAGACCCGTCACTGACATAATACCCTCCCACCAGACCCCTCACTGACATAATACCCTCCCACCAGACCCTCTCACCAGACCCGTCACTGGCATAATACCCTCCACCAGACCCGTCACTGACATAATACCCTCCACCAGACCCGTCACTGACATAATACCCTCCCACCAGACCCGTCACTGACATAATACCCTCCACCAGACCCGTCACTGACATAATACCCTCCACCAGACCCGTCACTGACATAATACCCTCCACCAGACCCGTCACTGACATAATACCCTCCACCAGACCCGTCACTGACATAATACCCTCCACCAGACCCGTCACTGACATAATACCCTCCACCAGACCCGTCACTGACATAATACCCTCCACCAGACCCGTCACTGACATAATACCCTCCCACCAGACCCGTCACTGACATAATACCCTCCCACCAGACCCGTCACTGACATAATACCCTCCACCAGACCCGTCACTGGCATAATACCCTCCCACCAGACCCGTCACTGACATAATACCCTCCCACCAGACCCGTCACTGACATAATACCCTCCACCAGACCCGTCACTGACATAATACCCTCCCACTAGACCCGTCACTGGCATAATACCCTCCACCAGACCCGTCACTGACATAATACCCTCCCACCAGACCCGTCACTGACATAATACCCTCCACCAGACCCGTCACTGACTTAATACCCTCCACCAGACCCGTCACTGACATAATACCCTCCACCAGACCCGTCACTGACATAATACCCTCACACCAGACCCGTCACTGGCATAATACCCTCCACCAGACCCTCCACCAGACCCGTCACTGACATAATACCCTCCACCAGACCCGTCACTGACATAATACCCTCCACCAGACCCGTCACTGACATAATACCCTCCCACCAGACCCGTCACTGACATAATACCCTCCACCAGACCCGTCACTAACATAAGACCCTCCCACCAGACCCGTCACTGACATAATACCCTCCCACCAGACCCGTCACTGACATAATACCCTCCCACCAGACCCGTCACTGGTATAATATCCTCCCACCAGACCCGTCACTGACATAATACCCTCCACCAGACCCGTCACTGACATAATACCCTCCCACCAGACCCGTCACTGACATAATACCCTCCACCAGACCCGTCACTGACATAATACCCTCCACCAGACCCGTCACTGACATAATACCCTCCACCAGACCCGTCACTGACATAATACCCTCCACCAGACCCGTCACTGACATAATACCCTCCCACCAGACCCGTCACTGACATATTAATACCCTCCACCAGACCCGTCACTGACATAATACCCTCCACCAGACCCGTCACTGGCATAATACCCTCCACCAGACCCGTCACTGACATAATACCCTCCACCAGACCCGTCACTGACATAATACCCTCCACCAGACCCGTCACTGGCATAATACCCTCCACCAGACCCGTCACTGACATAATACCCTCCACCAGACCCGTCACTGGCATAATACCCTCCACCAGACCCGTCACTGACATAATACCCTCCCACCAGACCCGTCACTGACATAATACCCTCCACCAGACCCGTCACTGACATAATACCCTCCACCAGACCCGTCACTGGCATAATACCCTCCACCAGACCCGTCACTGGTATAATACCCTCCCACCAGACCCGTCACTGACATAATACCCTCCCACCAGACCCGTCACTGACATAATACCCTCCCACCAGACCCGTCACTGACATAATACCCTCCCACCAGACCCGTCACTGGTATAATACCCTCCCACCAGACCCGTCACTGACTTAATACCCTCCCACCAGACCCGTCACTGACATAATACCCTCCCACTAGACCCGTCACTGACATAATACCCTCCACCAGACCCGTCACTGACATAATACCCTCCACCAGACCCGTCACTGGGATAATACCCTCCACCAGACCCGTCACTGACATATTACCCTCCCACCAGACCCGTCACTGACATAATACCCTCCCACCAGACCCGTCACTGACATAATACCCTCCCACCAGACCCGTCACTGACATAATACCCTCCCACCAGACCCGTCACTGACATAATACCCTCCCACTAGACCCGTCACTGACATAATACCCTCCACCAGACCCGTCACTGACATAATACCCTCCACCAGACCCGTCACTGGGATAATACCCTCCACCAGACCCGTCACTGACATAATACCCTCCACCAGACCCGTCACTGACATAATACCCTCCACCAGACCCGTCACTGACATAATACCCTCCACCAGACCCGTCACTGGCATAATACCCTCCACCAGACCCGTCACTGACATAATACCCTCCACCAGACCCGTCACTGACATAATACCCTCCACCAGACCCGTCACTGGCATAATACCCTCCACCAGACCCGTCACTGACATAATACCCTCCACCAGACCCGTCACTGGCATAATACCCTCCACCAGACCCGTCACTGACATAATACCTCCCACCAGACCCGTCACTGACATAATACCCTCCACCAGACCCGTCACTGACATAATACCCTCCACCAGACCCGTCACTGGCATAATACCCTCCACCAGACCCGTCACTGGTATAATACCCTCCCACCAGACCCGTCACTGACATAATACCCTCCCACCAGACCCGTCACTGACATAATACCCTCCCACCAGACCCGTCACTGACATAATACCCTCCCACCAGACCCGTCACTGGTATAATACCCTCCCACCAGACCCGTCACTGACATAATACCCTCCACCAGACCCGTCACTGACATAATACCCTCCACCAGACCCGTCACTGGCATAATACCCTCCACCAGACCCGTCACTGACATAATACCCTCCACCAGACCCGTCACTGACATAATACCCTCCACCAGACCCGCCACTGGTATAATACCCTCCCACCAGACCCGTCACTGACATAATACCCTCCACCAGACCCGTCACTGACATAATACCCTCCACCAGACCCGTCACTGGTATAATACCCTCCCACCAGACCCGTCACTGACATAATACCCTCCCACCAGACCCGTCACTGACATAATACCCTCCACCAGACCCGTCACTGGCATAATACCCTCCCACCAGACCCGTCACTGACATAATACCCTCCACCAGACCCGTCACTGACATAATACCCTCCACCAGACCCGTCACTGACATAATACCCTCCCACCAGACCCGTCACTGGCATAATACCCTCCACCAGACCCGTCACTGACATAATACCCTCCACCAGACCCGTCACTGACATAATACCCTCCACCAGACCCTCCCACCAGACCCGTCACTGACATAATACCCTCCCACCAGACCCGTCACTGGCATATTACCCTCCACCAGACCCGTCACTGACATAATACCCTCCACCAGACCCGTCACTGACATAATACCCTCCACCAGACCCTCCCACCAGACCCGTCACTGACATAATACCCTCCCACCAGACCCGTCACTGGCATAATACCCTCCACCAGACCCTCCCACCAGACCCGTCACTGACATAATACCCTCCCACCAGACCCGTCACTGGCATATTACCCTCCACCAGACCCGTCACTGGCATAATACCCTCCCACCAGACCCGTCACTGACATAATACCCTCCACCAGACCCGTCACTGACATAATACCCTTCACCAGACCCGTCACTGACATAATACCCTCCACCAGACCCGTCACTGACATAATACCCTCCACCAGACCCGTCACTGGCATAATACCCTCCACCAGACCCGTCACTGACATAATACCCTCCCACCAGACCCGTCACTGACATAATACCCTCCACCAGACCCGTCACTGACATAATACCCTCCACCAGACCCGTCACTGACATAATACCCTCCACCAGACCCGTCACTGACATAATACCCTCCCACCAGACCCGTCACTGACATAATACCCTCCACCAGACCCGTCACTGACATAATACCCTCCCACCAGACCCGTCACTGACATAATACCCTCCACCAGACCCGTCACTGACATAATACCCTCCACCAGACCCGTCACTGGCATAATACCCTCCACCAGACCCTCCCACCAGACCCGTCACTGACATAATAATATACTCCCACCACACCCGTCACTGACATAATACCCTCCCACCAGACCCGTCACTGACATAATACCCTCCCACCAGACCCGTCACTGACATAATACCCTCCCACCAGACCCGTCACTGGTATAATACCCTCCCACCAGACCCGTCACTGACATAATACCCTCCCACCAGACCCGTCACTGACATAATACCCTCCCTCCAGACCCGTCACTGACATAATACCCTCCACCAGACCCGTCACTGGTATAATACCCTCCCACCAGACCCGTCACTGACATAATACCCTCCCACCAGACCCGTCACTGGCATAATACCCTCCACCAGACCCGTCACTGGACATAATACCCTCCCACCAGACCCGTCACTGACATAATACCCTCCCACCAGACCCGTCACTGACATAATACCCTCCACCAGACCCGTCACTGTATAATACCCTCCCACCAGACCCGTCACTGACTTAATACCCTCCCACCAGACCCGTCACTGGCATAATACCATCCACCAGACCCGTCACTAGTAGTAGGGTGTAAGTGCCACAGAACATTTTTTTTTTTTTGGCGGAGGACCCCTGTGGAATGTAAGCGCCACAGAACATTTTTTTTTGGGGGGAAAAAATGTTCTGTAGCGCTTTAGGGTTTTCAGGTGAATTTGGGGGGGGAGAAAAATCCCCTGTGCGTTGCCAGGGTTTTCAGGTGAATTTGGGGGGGAGAAAAATCCCCTGTGCGTTGCCAGGGTTTTCAGGTGAATTTAGGGGGGGGGGGGGGGGGGAAAAGGGGTCTGTGCGTTGCCAGGGTTTTCAGGTGAATTTGGGCAGTCACAGATTTGGGATTAAGGAATTCTTATGAGGAAAAATAATGTCATACGAGTTTGTTAAAGTTCTTATGAGAAAAATAATTTCCGAGACATAGAAGTTTGTTAAGGCCTTATGGGAGAAATTCAAATATCGTGTGTAGCACTTTAGGGTTTCCAGGAGAACTCTACGGACATGTTTTACATGTTTTCAACTTACAAAATCGTCTATGTAAGCCTTAGTTTATTCATATAAATTTAGAAAATCACCTGTGTAAGTCATGGTTTTCAGGGTT
Organism: Procambarus clarkii; assembly: GCF_020424385.1. Classification (NCBI taxonomy): domain Eukaryota; kingdom Metazoa; phylum Arthropoda; class Malacostraca; order Decapoda; family Cambaridae; genus Procambarus; species Procambarus clarkii. The sequence goes on from NW_025559068.1 coordinate 6,921, forward strand.
TCGTACATCACACCCCCCTCCCTCCCCCCTTACCTCGCAATCTCTCGCGTCACCTTTATTTACTTACGCCCGGCCAGCCAGACCTCTTATCTTATCTTCTCCATAATAATATCTGGACCGTCCCTCCTCTCTCTCTCTCTCTCCTTTCATTCAGTTCAACTATTTTCCAACATCGTATGTTGGTTTGCTCCTTTTCATTAAGCAAGTCAGTTTTACACAAATAAATCATGTTAGTAAGCATGTTCTAGCTCACGTTCCCCCACCTTAGTCCCCTGTCGTATAATGAATACTATCATTCCAATCCCTCTAAAATTTTAAAATAATCATATTTCAAATGTAGTTCAATACAGTAATTTAGTTACCAAGCTCCAGCGCTTGTCCTCCGCCTTAGCTCTCTCTCGTATCTTCGTTAGTATCAGTCCAATTTCCCTGAAATTTTTACCCTCTGTATTTCGGGACACCGTAAATAAGATCAAAACAGTTACCAAGCTCCAGCGCTTGTCCTCCGCCTTAGCTCTCTCTCGTATCTTCGTTAGTATCAGTCCAATTTCCCTGAAATTTCTACCCTCTGTATTTCAGGCACCGTAAATAAGATCAAACAGTTACCAAGCTCCAGCGCTTGTCCTCCGCCTTAGTTCTCTTTCGTATCTTTGTAAATAAACCATCAATTTCCCTGAAATTTCTACCCTCTGTATTTCAGACTCCGTAAATAAAATCAAGTCAGTTATCAAGCTCCAGCTCTCGTCCCCGCCTTAGCTCTCTCTCGTATCTTCGTTAGTATCAGTCCAATTTCCCTGAAATTTTTACCCTCTGTATTTCAGGCACCATAAATAAGATCAAAACAGTTACCAAGCTCCAGCACTTGTCCTCCGCCTTAGCTCTCTCTCGTATCTTCGTTAGTATCAGTCCAATTTCCCTGAAATTTTTACCCTCTGTATTTCGGGCACCGTAAATAAGATCAAAACAGTTACCAAGCTCCATCTCTTGTCCTCCGCCTTAGCTCTCTCTCGTATCTTCGTTAGTATCAGTCCAATTTCCCTGAAATTTTTACCCTCTGTATTTCGGGCACCGTAAATAAGATCAAAACAGTTACCAAGCTCCAGCGCTTGTCCTCCGCCTTAGCTCTCTCTCGTATCTTCGTTAGTATCAGTCCAATTTCCCTGAAATTTCTACCCTCTGTATTTCAGGCACCGTAAATAAGATCAAAACAGTTACCAAGCTCCAGCGCTTGTCCTCCGCCTTAGTTCTCTTTCGTATCTTTGTAAATAAACCATCAATTTCCCTGAAATTTTTACCCTCTGTATTTCAGACACCGTAAATAAAATCAAGTCAGTTATCGAGCTCCAGCTCTCGTCCCCGCCTTAATTCTCTTTCGTATCTTTGTAAATAACCCATCAATTTCCCTAAAATTAAAAGCAGACATACTTCAAAGTTAGTAAATAAGATCAAGTCAGTTACTGAGCTCCAGCTCTCGTCCCCCACCCTCTTCCACCCTCAGTCTTTGTAAATAAACCATCAATTTCCCCTGAAATTTTTACCCTCTGTATTTCAGACACCGTAAATAAAATCAAGTCAGTTATCGAGCTCCAGCTCTCGTCCCCGCCTTAGTTCTCCTTCGTATCTTTGTAAATAACCCCATCAATTTCCCTAAAATTAAAAGCAGACATACTTCAAAGTTAGTAAATAAGATCAAGTCAGTTACTGAGCTCCAGCTCTCGTCCCCCACCCTCTTCCACCCTCAAGTCTTTGTAAATAAACCCATCAATTTCCCCGAAATTTTTACCCTCTGTATTTCATACATAGTAAATATGATGAAAACAATTATAAAACTCTAGCTCTTGTCCTCTGTCCAAGTTCACTCCTGTAAATTCATTACTATCAGTCCAAATCCCCCTGAGATTTAAACACCCAACTACATTTTCAGACATAGTAAAATAAAAACCAGTTCAGTTATCAATTTTCAACTCTTGTGCCCCAGCTTAGTTCATTTGTGCAAGTTCTTTATTTCCAACTAAATCACCCTGAGATTTAAGATCACCTTATTTTTCTAACGTAGTAACAATTAATCTGGACATTTGCCTTAGATCATCAGACATAAAATATATTCGATCAAGTCCGTCTCCAGCTTATCTCTTATCCGAGTATACACATAACCCCAACCTGTTTAATTATCTTTCACCCCCTCCACCTTCCTCCATCTCATCCAGTCTCATAAATTTAAATGTAGCTATCAATTTGCGTTCTTTCCCCGTTCATAGCATATTCTCTGTAAGTTCAGATCTGTACTTAGTCTTACATATTCTCTAGTTCTTTCCCATTTTATACAAGACTTAAACAACTATTACCGTCTTCCTCTATCTTATTTAAACATGAGTCATATGTAAATATACCCGACTCTTTCCATCCATTACAAGTCCTAGCTTGTTCACTACGCTATTTCTACTCTACACGTTATAGCGTGTTTTCCGCTCATCTTGGTACCAACCCTTACAATCTCTCTCTCATTCCTTTACATGTCTCAGCATGTTCGCCTCGCATCTTACTACGCTGTCTACTTTACATGTTGTAGCGTGTATTACTGTGCCCCATATCTTATTTAAACATGAGTCATATGTAAATATACCCGACTCCTTCCATCCATTACAAGTCCTAGCTTGTTCACCGCCCAACTCACTACACTGTCTACTTTTACATGTTGTAGCATGTTTTCCGCACATCTTGATACCATCCCTTACAATCTCTCAATCCTTTACACATCCCAACTTTCAACCCTTTCTTACAATTTTCCTCCATCCCTCCGCTACATGTTCTTACCCGTTCATTACAGTCCACTACATATTCTCTAATCATCTCTGTACTAATTCTCAAAACTAGTTGTTTCTGTCATTTTAGTAAGTAAGTAAGTAGATCATCGTTATTAACAACGACAAACAACAACACAACAGTAACATTACTAATTCACAGTAAGTTACTACTGAGCATTTGGTAGTTATCCATTTTCAAATAAGGTCAATATAAATCATTCCAATCCCTCTTCGTACAATTTAAAATAATCATATTTCAAATGTAGTTCAATACAGTAATTTAGTTACCAAGCTCCAGCGCTTGTCCTCCGCCTTAGCTCTCTCTCGTATCTTCGTTAGTATCAGTCCAATTTCCCTGAAATTTTTACCCTCTGTATTTCGGGACACCGTAAATAAGATCAAAACAGTTACCAAGCTCCAGCGCTTGTCCTCCGCCTTAGCTCTCTCTCGTATCTTCGTTAGTATCAGTCCAATTTCCCTGAAATTTCTACCCTCTGTATTTCAGGCACCGTAAATAAGATCAAACAGTTACCAAGCTCCAGCGCTTGTCCTCCGCCTTAGTTCTCTTTCGTATCTTTGTAAATAAACCATCAATTTCCCTGAAATTTCTACCCTCTGTATTTCAGACTCCGTAAATAAAATCAAGTCAGTTATCAAGCTCCAGCTCTCGTCCCCGCCTTAGCTCTCTCTCGTATCTTCGTTAGTATCAGTCCAATTTCCCTGAAATTTTTACCCTCTGTATTTCAGGCACCATAAATAAGATCAAAACAGTTACCAAGCTCCAGCACTTGTCCTCCGCCTTAGCTCTCTCTCGTATCTTCGTTAGTATCAGTCCAATTTCCCTGAAATTTTTACCCTCTGTATTTCGGGCACCGTAAATAAGATCAAAACAGTTACCAAGCTCCATCTCTTGTCCTCCGCCTTAGCTCTCTCTCGTATCTTCGTTAGTATCAGTCCAATTTCCCTGAAATTTTTACCCTCTGTATTTCGGGCACCGTAAATAAGATCAAAACAGTTACCAAGCTCCAGCGCTTGTCCTCCGCCTTAGCTCTCTCTCGTATCTTCGTTAGTATCAGTCCAATTTCCCTGAAATTTCTACCCTCTGTATTTCAGGCACCGTAAATAAGATCAAAACAGTTACCAAGCTCCAGCGCTTGTCCTCCGCCTTAGTTCTCTTTCGTATCTTTGTAAATAAACCATCAATTTCCCTGAAATTTTTACCCTCTGTATTTCAGACACCGTAAATAAAATCAAGTCAGTTATCGAGCTCCAGCTCTCGTCCCCGCCTTAATTCTCTTTCGTATCTTTGTAAATAACCCATCAATTTCCCTAAAATTAAAAGCAGACATACTTCAAAGTTAGTAAATAAGATCAAGTCAGTTACTGAGCTCCAGCTCTCGTCCCCCACCCTCTTCCACCCTCAAGTCTTTGTAAATAAACCATCAATTTCCCTGAAATTTTTACCCTCTGTATTTCAGACACCGTAAATAAAATCAAGTCAGTTATCGAGCTCCAGCTCTCGTCCCCGCCTTAGTTCTCCTTCGTATCTTTGTAAATAACCCATCAATTTCCCTAAAATTAAAAGCAGACATACTTCAAAGTTAGTAAATAAGATCAAGTCAGTTACTGAGCTCCAGCTCTCGTCCCCCACCCTCTTCCACCCTCAAGTCTTTGTAAATAAACCATCAATTTCCCCGAAATTTTTACCCTCTGTATTTCAGACATAGTAAATATGATGAAAACAATTATAAAACTCTAGCTCTTGTCCTCTGTCCAAGTTCACTCCTGTAAATTCATTACTATCAGTCCAAATCCCCCTGAGATTTAAACACCCAACTACATTTTCAGACATAGTAAAATAAAAACCAGTTCAGTTATCAAGTTTCAACTCTTGTGCCCCAGCTTAGTTCATTTGTGCAAGTTCTTTATTTTCCAACTAAATCACCCTGAGATTTAAGATCACCTTATTTTCTAACGTAGTAAAATTAATCTGGACATTAGCCTTAGATCATCAGACATAAATATATTCGATCAAGTCCGTCTCCAGCTTATCTCTTATCCGAGTATACACATAACCCCAACCTGTTTAATTATCTTTCACCCCCTCCCACCTTCCTCCATCTCATCCAAGTCTCATAAATTTAAATGTAGCTGTTAATTTGCGTTCTTTCCCCGTTCATAGCATATTCTCTGTAAGTTCAGATCTGTACTTAGTCTTACATATTCTCTAGTTCTTTCCCATTTTATACAAGACTTAAACAACTATTACCGTCTCCTCTATCTTATTTAAACATGAGTCATATGTAAATATACCCGACTCTTTCCATCCATTACAAGTCCTAGCTTGTTCACTACGCTATTTCTACTCTACATGTTATAGCATGTTTTCCGCTCATCTTGGTACCAACCCTTACAATCTCTCTCTCATTCCTTTACATGTCTCAGCATGTTCGCCTCGCATCTTACTACGCTGTCTACTTTACATGTTGTAGCGTGTATTACTGTGTCCCATATCTTATTTAAACATGAGTCATATGTAAATATACCCGACTCCTTCCATCCATTACAAGTCCTAGCTTGTTCACCGCCCAACTCACTACACTGTCTACTTTACATGTTGTAGCATGTTTTCCGCACATCTTGATACCATCCCTTACAATCTCTCAATCCTTTACACATCCCAACTTTCAACCCTTTCTTACAATTTTCCTCCATCCCTCCGCTACATGTTCTTACCCGTTCATTACAGTCCACTACATATTCTCTAATCATCTCTGTACTAATTCTCAAAACTAGTTGTTTCTGTCATTTTAGTAAGTAAGTAAGTAGATCATCGTTATTAACAACGACAACAACAACAACAACAGTAACATTACTAATTCACAGTAAGTTACTACTGAGCATTTGGTAGTTATCCATTTTCAAATAAGGTCAATATAAATCATTCTAAGACATCTTCGTACAATTAAAGATACTTGCCTGTGCACTAAGTCATTACTTACAGTAGCATCTTAAGGCATTGTTTTCGTAACTCAGTTTTATTAAACATACACCTTCATTAGTCAAAGGAAAACTTTTCAAGTCATTGTATTCAATATTTCCGTTAAACTTACTACATCATGTCATTATTCGGTTTCATAATTAAGTACTTGTTTCAGTCCTCCAATGTAATAAGCAAATTATTCTATTAAGGATAAAGAAATCTTATTTAGAAGAGACATTAAGTTTATTACAACATTTAACGCATACAAGTGTTTTTAGTAGTTATACAGGTATTCAAGAAATCATAAGTGTTCAAGAAGCAATTATATACAAGTGTTCTTAGTAGTTATACAAGTGTTCAAGAAAATCATAAGTGTTCAAGAAGCAATCATATACAAGTGTTCAAGAAAATCATATACAGTTATTCTTAGTAGTTATACAAGTGTTCAAGAAAATCATAAGTGTTCAAGAAGCAATCATATACAAGTGTTCAAGAAAATCATAAGTGTTCAAGAAGCAATTGGATTTATTATATATAAAATATTTCCTCTACAAATTGGACAGCATTTCAGAGCTAAAAGACAACCACTGCATGTCACCATATGTTTACATGGTAGTATTACAATATTTATATTTTTATCCATACAAACTCTGCATAAAATATCTTCTTCCCAAGATTGTTCTGTACAGTCCTTGTTTTCAACAGTGTTAGTACAAGTCTCCGGTAAAGTTTTCAATCCCAGATCTTCAAGCGTAGCTTCTTGTTCCTTTTTATCATCAACTGCTTCATAAATTAAGTCCCGTACCCGTAAATAAATATCTGTACCCTCTTGCATATACCTCAACACGATTTCTAGACATCTACTTTGTATAATAAAAGGTAACAAATCTCTGGATTCCTTAAGGTACTCACTTAAAGCATATCTTATACTCTCCACAGGTATTAATTTTTGATGAATCAGATGTTTGAACTTATCCATACCCTCCATTAAGATATTAATTAAATCATTGTCTATAGGTTTTATAGGTAATGGTATTGTCAATCTAGCATTCTTAACAAATTCCTTGCCCCTTGCAAGAATAATGTAAGCACATTCTGGACTACATCTCGCATGTAACGTCCAAGGATCATCTTCTGGTCTCCAATTTCGTATTCCACAGGCGCAGTGATAGCAGCAGACGTGGTCACTTATACCTGAAAACCATAAAACAATCCAGCATTATCTCGTTACTATCTTTTAACTAATATTCATTATTTCTTTACTTATAACTCTATTAAGTTTAAAATAGTTAAAACACTTCATACCACAGTAAAAAAAACCAGCTTCTGCCAGCTCATGAGAAGTTTGCTTGACGCTTCCAGGCCATGTCATATCAAATGTCTCTAGGCGAGATTTATAAGTTACCAATCCTGGATTCAGCGATTTCCTAAATTTGATCAATCCCAGATCTTCCTTAGGAGGAGCACCACCTAAAAAATATAACGTAGTTACGTAAATTATTCTTTAGAAGAATAAGAAGTATCTATTTAAGCAATCAAGTTTTGTACAGAGTATATAAGACTGGTATAAGAATACATCATAAGAATATATACTTACTACTACCACTTATTTTCTTATTTCCCAGTTCTATTTTATGGGAAACAAATTCCAGTCCATATTTGAAAGCTATCTCAGACACCTCTAAAGAAACATTGTCACTCCTCTTGCCTCTAATAAAGGCACAGTCTTGATTAATGATCTTATGACGTCTTCTGGGGGTATCACCAACAATCCATGCACCTACTATACAATAACAAAATGCACACAAACAGTAATCACTATTGCGAAGGTAATAGAACCCATCTTCAACTAAGTCAATAGGGTTTAACCACTTAATGGGCCAATCCACAAATGTTTGTAGTCTAACTCCTGCACATTTAAGGCTTTCTATACTGTAAAACTTCCTGGCACACAAAGGATCCATCGTGTGAGGGCAGCACTAACTATTAGAGTAGGATAAGCAAGTATATATATCCCTAAAATAAGTATCGTACATCGCTACATATTTAACAGTTTCCCCATTTATAATAGACAGTAATTTCCTCTAAATACTTCTCTACTTAAAAATCCTTAAAGTTTCATAATTAAATAAAGCTCTTATATAAATACTTAGTAAACTACTTTCATTATTTATTAGACTTATTAGAAAAATACATCACTTTGGCAATCTCGCTAAAAGTATACTGTTACGTCATTATTCGTAGCTGCCGTACATAATGATAGATATATATATATAATTTAGTAGTAAATTCTTATTTAATCTAATTAAAATATATGCTTAAAGCATCTATATCCTAAAATGAAATATACTATTAGTTATAATGTCATATATAATATCACTCTAAGGTAACAAAAATCCTTATTAATATATTCAAATAAGTGGTAACTTTTACATTTCCCCCAATATAAGAGCGCGGACCTCACATTAGGGATATTATTACGACTATCTGGATCGTATCTACTACCTTACGAGGAAGAAAATTCACCATGGATACTGTTCTGACAACTTGTCAGGGTTATTTAACCGACGATTCATTTTGTAATAATGAAACCTGTATTGTGTACGGAGTGAACTGTATATCCTGTGTTCCCCGAGGAATGGCCCTAGACTTAGCCAAGAAATATTCTCATGCTGACGCTTATAATGTTCGCCGACCCTTGTACAGTCTTAAGAGATGTATCCCTGAAGATCGTCCAGTACCAGGAACAATTCATATCTCTAAAGGAGAAAATCTTCCGTATATTGTTGCTATAGCCACTCAATACGGTATTGGATTACCTATAGAAAGTAATAACATTGCTCAGGGAATTATAGAAAACTCAAAAGACAGAAACATGCTCTCTGGATTAAACGAAGATACATCCATTAATCGTCTCGTCTACTTCAAGAATGGTATGAAAGATTTATTTAACTTTATCAAGGGCTCTCCTCAAATTATGAGAGTTATAATACCAACAGGAATTGGGATTACATGTGTTCGAAGAGATAAAGTTTGGGAAAATACTTATCTTCCTGTTATTGAAGATATGTATAAACAGTTAAAACCCTACGGAGTGGAAGTTAAATTACTGTTTAACGAGGAGATTATGCAGAGGAAGAGCAAGTAACACTTGGCAACCTTTTGTGTGCGCAGTGTTTCTACGCGCAGCCTAAAGATGTATATATGCTTCCCCGGAGTGATCTCTTACGGTGTCCTCCTCTTCTTGGATGTCAGAATCTACTTCAAGCTTGGATATTCAAGGCTATGGAGATCAAGACTATTATTGGAGACTTTGCCTCCCTGTCCGTCTACAATAATCACGACTGTTTATTGTACGATCTTGATGCTACGAGTGTACAAATGTGTAAAATTGTGCAAGGATTGTGGGATCGTTACCCATATGCGAGATTACATCGTGAAAACTTTCCTTACAAAAACAGGGCTGTTGTATCTTATCGCAGTAACCCTGGCAGTATACATATTGGAGAACCACCTGAATTTAACAACAGGATGGATGAAGATCCCCATCTACCCCTTATTATTGGTTTAGTGACTCAGTTTGCTAGTAGACCTGCAACTTTACCAGCATATGAAAATCCTCCGTGTGAAGTACGAAGTTTAGATGAACATTTTTACGATGGACTTGAAAAAGATACAGAATATCAGAGATGGCGCTGGTTTGAAAATGCTCTGAAGGAAGCCCTTGTTTTCATTCTTAAAAGATGTGTTAAGAGAATTATTATTCCATATGGGTTTGGCATGTCAAGTTATTTGGACAACTGCGCAGTATGGGAAAGTAAATATTTGCCTATACTTGAGAAAATAGGACAAAAACTACGAAAACGAGGTATTGTACTCTTCATAGTACGTCCTGAAAACATCGTTCCTCCTCAGTCATCCACCCACGGCATCTTTGAAAATAAGATTCCATACATTGCTGTTCTTCAAAATGGACCCACAACTAATGCTACTGATGCTGCTAGGACACCTGAAGATGATGCTACGCCTGCTACCGCTGATGCTAGTTCACCTTCTATCAACACTAAGTTGTCTGATACAATTAATTCAACACCTGTTAATGTTACTACGTCTGTTGATACTAATGTTACAATGTGTGTTAGTAGTAGTTTTACAAATTTAGAAGAGAAGATGGATTGGGAATAATAATGTCTGTAAATAATTTATACTTTGTACATTTTTACAAATTAAATACATTGTACATTTTTACACATTAAATAACAAAATAGAAACTCGTGTGTTTATTTTCTCCCTTTTTAATGTCTAAATGTCAACTCTACTTTTCTGAGTATATAGGAAGAGGTACGAAACTTTTTCTGTCTTACTTCAAGATGGATTGTTCTATGTACATGCAAGTGAAGCTTAAGCGTTTGAATAAGTGTATTATAGATGCTGATTTTACTAGTGATGAAATTCTAAAACCTGGAGACTGTCTTGTCTACGATTCTCATAATTTATCTGGTGGATTTGCACAACTGTTATGGGAAAAATATCCTTACAGTAAAGTTTCCGAGTGTGAAGTGGTACAGAATAATATAACTCCTGGTGGTATAGTACTTGCTTTATCTCCAGAACCAGAAATAAAACCTCATATTATAGGACTTCAATACAGTAGCTCTAATGAAGATCTAGGATTACAGAAAGATATTATTAAACGTTGGAGTTTTAAATCTGCAATAAGACAAATTTGTTGTCAGGCAAGAAATAATAATTTAATCCAGCGTATAATTATTCCATATGGTATTGGGTTTAATGACGGAATAGGATGGAGTAAAGAAGAACAAGAAGAATGGGAGACACACTATTTTCCAGGACTAGCCCATTTAGCTTATGTTTTAAAGAATAATAAAAAAGAATTATTAATGGTTCGTATACCTCTTGGAGAAGATGTTACGGGGACTGGGAGAGAGAAGAAACAAGTAGAGGATGGATCTAATAAACGGAAGAGAATGTCATAGTTAAAACTAGTAGATCTAAAATAATACATATAACTAATTTGGAAACTACAGCTAAGAGAGAGGGGCGGAGCGTAACAATCTCCGATGTGATAAGCTAGGTCGGGATATATCTTGCCATAAACTCCCCATCTCGGTCCAGCAGTGACAAGACATACTCGGATCGATGGCTGCTGTATACAGTAAGTGCTTATTGTATGATGTACTTACAGTACTCGTTATATTTGTTGTGATATAATTTTGCTTATTATTGAATATCTTTTAGTTTTGAAATATTATGATTATTTAATAGTCCCTGTGTTAAATATTGTATTTTTCTTTGTTTAAAGATCTACCCCATGTGATGGATGTGAAGAGTCTACCAGGGTTTGGAAGCATGCCTGATCTTGTGTCAGAAACTATATGGCAAAGTCCAGCTTCGACTGTTTTGTGGAAGAATATGCCCCTGGCGGAAAAACAGACTTATAAAGTGATGACACATACTGATAAATGTACGCATGAGAACATTGTTCCAGCTCTAGCAAAGTTTATTAGCAAAAGTGAAAATGTTTTAATGATACTGATTGGTCGTGATTTTATAAAGTTGAAAGAAGAACTTCCAATGATAAAATGTGATATAGTCTTATTTAGCTTAAAAGAGAGTGTTACAGATGTACTCAAGAAACATGAGAATTGTCAAGTGTTGTTGCTGACGAAAATTCCTAGTAAGGCTGAGATGAAGAAAATTTCTTTGTTATTTAAAGGCGATAAAATAATTTGCACTTTTAGACCTAAACCCCGTTTTAAATACATATTTCCAGAATTTGAAGAAGTGCCTATAGGATGTAACTTAAAGGATAAATTTTTTATAAGAAAATTTGTGGATGAAATTGGTTCTCCAAATGCTGCAAACTGGTTTATTAATAAGTTGAGTTCTGAAGAACGAGAAGTGTATACTATAATGAGCCAGGATGAACTGCAACAGCAGGTAAATAGTAAGACTGTGAAAGAGCTTAGTATTATTCACCCTAAAACAGAAGAAGATGAACATTGGAGTTTAATTGATCATATGGAGGAGAGCTTTCCATCTTTTCCGTTAAATTTAATAAAGATGAGACCAGAAATAGGATATCATACCCCCCAAAAGATAGAAATAGAGGCAGTGATGAGATTTATAGGACAGGATCCTGTACTTGGTGTTTTCTCTGGTATGGCCTTTATTGAAAATCTTATTAGGATAAGACATACTAATGTGGTACGAGCTACAGATAATTACTCGAATATGGGTGAGAGTAAGTGGATGGAGGTTGAACAAATGGATGCTGTAGAAGCAGTTAGGACTTATTGTAATGACAGAGAAGTACTTCTAATGTCCTGGCCTGAATTGATTTGTGATGATAATGTTTATAGCGATGCTTTCTATGTTTTAAAGGAATTTAAGGGACAAAAACTAATCTATTTTGGAGAAGGGGAAGGGGGATGCTGTGCATGTGATGGATTTTTTAACTTGCTGGATAGTGAGTTTCATTGTGTGAAATCAAATACATGTTTTACTTATAATTCTTTTATAAATTCAAATGTTTATTTCTATATAAGACTATAGTGTTTATGATTTCTTGAACACTTGTATAACTACTAAGAACACTTGTATATGATTGCTTCTTGAACACTTATGATTTTCTTGAACACTTGTAAAACTACTAAGAATAACTGTATGCGTTAAATGTTGTAATAAACTTAATGTCTCTTCTAAATAAGATTTCTTTATCCTTAATAGAATAATTTGCTTATTACATTGGAGGACTGAAACAAGTACTTAATTATGAAACCGAATAATGACATGATGTAGTAAGTTTAACGGAAATATTGAATACAATGACTTGAAAAGTTTTCCTTTGACTAATGAAGGTGTATGTTTAATAAAACTGAGTTACGAAAACAATGCCTTAAGATGCTACTGTAAGTAATGACTTAGTGCACAGGCAAGTATCTTTAATTGTACGAAGATGTCTTAGAATGATTTATATTGACCTTATTTGAAAATGGATAACTGCTAAATGCTCAGTAGTAACTTACTGTGAATTAGTAATGTTACTGTTGTTGTTGTTGTCGTTGTTAATAACGATGATCTACTTACTTACTTACTAAAATGACAGAAACAACTAGTTTTGAGAATTAGTACAGAGATGATTAGAGAATATGTAGTGGACTGTAATGAACGGGTAAGAACATGTAGCGGAGGGATGGAGGAAAATTGTAAGAAAGGGTTGAAAGTTGGGATGTGTAAAGGATTGAGAGATTGTAAGGGATGGTATCAAGATGTGCGGAAAACATGCTACAACATGTAAAGTAGACAGTGTAGTGAGTTGGGCGGTGAACAAGCTAGGACTTGTAATGGATGGAAGGAGTCGGGTATATTTACATATGACTCATGTTTAAATAAGATATGGGACACAGTAATACACGCTACAACATGTAAAGTAGACAGCGTAGTAAGATGCGAGGCGAACATGCTGAGACATGTAAAGGAATGAGAGAGAGATTGTAAGGGTTGGTACCAAGATGAGCGGAAAACATGCTATAACATGTAGAGTAGAAATAGCGTAGTGAGTTGGGCGGTGAACAAGCTAGGACTTGTAATGGATGGAAAGAGTCGGGTATATTTACATATGACTCATGTTTAAATAAGATAGAGGAGACGGTAATAGTTGTTTAAGTCTTGTATAAAATGGGAAAGAAGTAGAGAATATGTAAGACTAAGTACAGATCTGAACTTACAGAGAATATGCTATGAACGGGGAAAGAACGCAAATTAACAGCTACATTTAAATTTATGAGACTTGGATGAGATGGAGGAAGGTGGGAGGGGGTGAAAGATAATTAAACAGGTTGGGGTTATGTGTATACTCGGATAAGAGATAAGCTGGAGACGGACTTGATCGAATATATTTATGTCTGATGATCTAAGGCTAATGTCCAGATTAATTTTACTACGTTAGAAAATAAGGTGATCTTAAATCTCAGGGTGATTTAGTTGGAAAATAAAGAACTTGCACAAATGAACTAAGCTGGGGCACAAGAGTTGAAACTTGATAACTGAACTGGTTTTTATTTACTATGTCTGAAAATGTAGTTGGGTGTTTAAATCTCAGGGGGATTTGGATTGATAGTAATGAATTTACAGGAGTGAACTTGGACAGAGGACAAGAGCTAGAGTTTTATAATTGTTTTCATCATATTTACTATGTCTGAAATACAGAGGGTAAAAATTTCGGGGAAATTAATGTTTTATTTACAAAGACTTGAGGGTGGAAGAGGGTGGGGGACGAGAGCTGGAGCACAGTAACTGACTTGATCTTATTTACTAACTTTGAAGTATGTCTGCTTTTAATTTTAGGGAAATTGATGGGTTATTTACAAAGATACGAAGGAGAACTAAGGCGGGGACGAGAGCTGGAGCTCAGTAACTGACTTGATCTTATTTACTAACTTTGAAGTATGTCTGCTTTTAATTTTAGGGAAATTGATGGGTTATTTACAAAGATACGAAGGAGAACTAAGGCGGGGACGAGAGCTGGAGCTTGATAACTGACTTGATTTTATTTACGGTGTCTGAAATACAGAGGGTAGAAATTTCAGGGAAATTGGACTGATACTAACGAAGATACGAGAGAGAGCTAAGGCGGAGGACAAGAGCTGGAGCTTGGTAACTGTTTTGATCTTATTTACGGTGCCTGAAATACAGAGGGTAAAAATTTCAGGGAAATTGGACTGATACTAACGAAGATACGAGAGAGAGCTAAGGCGGAGGACAAGCGCTGGAGCTTGGTAACTAAATTACTGTATTGAACTACATTTGAAATATGATTATTTTTAAATTTTAGAGGGATTGGAATGATAGTATTCATTATACGACAGGGGACTAAGGTGGGGGGAACGTGAGCTAGAACATGCTTACTAACATGATTTATTTGTGTAAAACTGACTTGCTTAATGAAAAGGAGCAAACATACGATGTTGGAAAATAGTTGAACTGAACTGAATGAAAGGAGAGAGAGAGAGAGAGGAGGGACGGTCCAGATATTATGAAGAAGATAAGATAAGATAAGAGGTCTGGCTGGCCGGGCGTAAAGTAAATAAAGGTGACGCGAGAGATTGCGAGGTAAGGGGGGAGGGAGGGGGGTGTGATGTACGAAACCATGACTTACACAGGTGATTTTCTAAATTTATATGAATAACTAAGGCTTACATAGACATTTTGTAAGTTGAAAACATGTAAAACATGTCCGTAGAGTTCTCCTGGAAGCCCTAAAGAGCTACATACGTTACTTGAATAAGCCCCTAAAGAGCTACATAATTACTTGAATTTGTCCCATAAGGCCTTAACAAACTTCTATGTCTCGGAAATTATTTTTCTCATAAGAACTTTAACAAACTCGTATGACATTATTTTTCATTATAAGAATTCCCTAATTCCAAATCTGTGAATACCCAAATTCACCTGAAAACCCCCAAGCGCTACAGAACATTTTTTTCCCCAGAAAAAAAAATGTTCTGTGGCGCTTACATTCCACAGGGGTCCTCCGCCCAAAAAAAAAATGTGTTCTGTGGCGCTTACACCCTACTACTGTCACTGACATAATACCCTCCCACCAGACCCGTCACTGACATAATACCCTCCACCAGACCCGTCACTGACATAATACCCTCCCACCAGACCCGTCACTGGCATAATACCCTCCACCAGACCCGTCACTGACATAATACCCTCCACCAGACCCGTCACTGACATAATACTTTCCCACCAGACCCGTCACTGACATAATACCCTCCCACCAGACCCGTCACTGGCATAATACCCTCCCACCAGACCCGTCACTGGCATAATACCCTCCACCAGACCCTCCCACCAGACCCGTCACTGACATAATACCCTCCACCCGACCCGTCACTGACATAATACCCTCCACCAGACCCTCCCACCAGACCCGTCACTGACATAATACCCTCCACCAGACCCGTCACTGACATAATACCCTCCCACCAGACCCGTCACTGACATAATACCCTCCACCAGACCCGTCACTGGCATAATACCCTCCCACCAGACCCGTCACTGGCATAATACCCTCCACCAGACCCGTCACTGGCATAATACCCTCCCACCAGACCCGTCACTGGCATAATACCCTCCACCAGACCCGTCACTGACATAATACCCTCCACCAGACCCGTCACTGACATAATACCCTCCACCAGACCCGTCACTGACATAATACCCTCCACCAGACCCGTCACTGACATAATACCCTCCACCAGACCCGTCACTGACATAATACCCTCCACCAGACCCGTCACTGACATAATACCCTCCCACCAGACCCGTCACTGGCATAATACCCTCCACCAGACCCGTCACTGGCATAATACCCTCCACCAGACCCGTCACTGACATAATACCCTCCCACCAGACCCGTCACTGACATAATACCCTCCACCAGACCCGTCACTGACATAATACCCTCCCACCAGACCCGGCACTGGCATAATACCCTCCACCATACCCGTCACTGACATAATACCCTCCACCAGACCCGTCACTGACATAATACTTTCCCACCAGACCCGTCACTGACATAATACCCTCCCCACCAGACCCGTCACTGGCATAATACCCTCCCACCAGACCCGTCACTGGCATAATACCCTCCACCAGACCCTCCCACCAGACCCGTCACTGACATAATACCCTCCACCCGACCCGTCACTGACATAATACCCTCCACCAGAACCCTCCCACCAGACCCGTCACTGACATAATACCCTCCACCAGACCCGTCACTGACATAATACCCTCCCACCAGACCCGTCACTGACATAATACCCTCCACCAGACCCGTCACTGGCATAATACCCTCCCACCAGACCCGTCACTGGCATAATACCCTCCACCAGACCCGTCACTGGCATAATACCCTCACACCAGACACGTCACTGGCATAATACCCTCCACCAGACCCGTCACTGACATAATACCCTCCACCAGACCCGTCACTGACATAATACCCTCCACCAGACAAGTCACTGACATAATACCCTCCACCAGACCCGTCACTGACATAATACCCTCCACCAGACCCGTCACTGACATAATACCCTCCACCAGACCCGTCACTGACATAATACCCTCCCACCAGACCCGTCACTGGCATAATACCCTCCACCAGACCCGTCACTGGCATAATACCCTCCACCAGACCCGTCACTGACATAATACCCTCCCACCAGACCCGTCACTGACATAATACCCTCCACCAGACCCGTCACTGACATAATACCCTCCCACCAGACCCGTCACTGACATAATACCCTCCACCAGACCCGTCACTGACATAATACCCTCCACCCGACCCGTCACTGACATAATACCCTCCACCAGTCCCTCCCACCAGACCCGTCACTGACATAATACCCTCCCACCAGACCCGTCACTGACATAATACCCTCCACCAGACCCGTCACTGACATAATACCCTCCACCAGACCCGTCACTGGTATAATACCCTCCCACCAGACCCGTCACTGACATAATACCCTCCACCAGACCCGTCACTGGTATAATACCCTCCCACCAGACCCGTCACTGACATAATACCCTCCACCAGACCCGTCACTGACATAATACCCTCCACCAGACCCGTCACTGACATAATACCCTCCCACCAGACCCGTCACTGACATAATACCCTCCCACCAGACCCGTCACTGACATAATACCCTCCCACCAGACCCGTCACTGATATAATACCCTCCCACCAGACCCGTCACTGACATAATACCCTCCACCAGACCCGTCACTGACATAATACCCTCCCACCAGACCCGTCACTGACATAATACCCTCCACCAGACCCGTCACTGACATAATACCCTCCACCAGACCCGTCACTGGCATAATACCCTCCCACAAGACCCGTCACTGACATAATACCCTCCACCAGACCCGTCACTGACATAATACCCACCCACCAGACCCGTCACTGGTATAATACCCTCCACCAGACCCGTCACTGACATAATACCCTCCCACCAGACCCGTCACTGACATAATACCCTCCACCAGACCCGTCACTGGTATAATACCCTCCACCAGACCCGTCACTGACATAATACCCTCCCACCAGATCCGTCACTGACATAATACCCTCCACCAGACCCGTCACTGACATAATACCCTCCACCAGACCCGTCACTGACATAATACCCTCCACCCGACCCGTCACTGACATAATACCCTCCACCCGACCCGTCACTGACATAATACCCTCCACCAGACCCTCCCATCAGACCCGTCACTGACATAATACCCTCCACCCGACCCGTCACTGACATAATACCCTCCACCAGAACCGTCACTGACATAATACCCTCCACCAGACCCGTCACTGGTATAATACCCTCCACCAGACCCGTC
This sequence comes from Procambarus clarkii, assembly GCF_020424385.1. Taxonomy (NCBI): domain Eukaryota; kingdom Metazoa; phylum Arthropoda; class Malacostraca; order Decapoda; family Cambaridae; genus Procambarus; species Procambarus clarkii. The sequence goes on from NW_025559068.1 coordinate 25,155, forward strand.
ACTGACATAATACCCTCCACCCGACCCGTCACTGACATAATACCCTCCACCAGACCCGTCACTGGTATAATACCCTCCACCAGACCCGTCACTGACATAATACCATCCACCCGACCCGTCACTGACATAATACCCTCCACCAGACCCTCCCACCAGACCCGTCACTGACATAATACCCTCCACCCGACCCGTCACTGACATAATACCCTCCCAACAGACCCGTCACTGACATAATACCCTCCACCAGACCCGTCACTGGCATAATACCCTCCCACCAGACCCGTCACTGACATAATACCCTCCACCAGACCCGTCACTGACATAATACCCTCCACCAGACCCGTCACTGACATAATACCCTCCCACCAGACCCGTCACTGGCATAATACCCTCCACCAGACCCGTCGCTGACATAATACCCTCCCACCAGACCCGTCACTGACATAATACCCTCCACCAGACCCTCCCACCAGACCCGTCACTGACATAATACCCTCCCACCAGATCCG
>NW_025559069.1:0-2500 GCF_020424385.1 Procambarus clarkii
GCGAGGAGTCACAATAACGGGGCTGATGTTGACCAGACCACACACACTAGAAGGTGAAGGGACGACGACGTTTCGGTCCGTCCTGGACCATTCTCAAGTCGATTGTGAGAATGGTCCAGGACGGACCGAAACGTCGTCGTCCCTTCACTTTCTAGTGTGTGTGGTCTCGTATTAAATCACCTGATAATGTTGACAAGTATTTAAGATTATCAAAGTGTAAGGCAATGTTGACCCAGAAAAGTTCTTTAAAACTGCATAATGAAACATTGAATACAACACTTTTTTTACAATTATAGGCAAACAATAACATATAGTTATAGGCAAACAATGACTTTATAATTACAAATAAGGGCTTTATGCTAATAAGCAAGCAATAGCATTACAATTACAGAAACAGTGTTTACAATTACTGACAAACAAGGGCTATACAATTATGGGCAAACAATAGCTTTACAAGTATTAAAATATTGATTTTAGAATTGTCTACAGCAAAGAATAGCTTTACAAGTATAGACCAACAATATTATCCCAACAAAGATAGAAAGAGGGAGCCGGTCGGCCGAGCGGACAGCACGCTGGACTTGTGATCCTGTGGTCCTGGGTTCGATCCCAGGCGCCGGCGAGAAACAATGGGCAGAGTTCCTTTCACCCTATGCCCCTGTTACCTAGCAGTAAATTAGGTACCTGGGTGTTAGTCAGCTGTCACGGGCTGCTTCCTGGGGGTGGAGGCCTGGTCGAGGACCGGGCCGCGGGGACACTAAAAGCCCCGAAATCATCGCAAGATAACCGCAAGATAACCGCAAGATAACCGCAAGATAACCGCAAGATAACCGCAAGATACTCCCCGCTTTCAACCAAATGTAAACATTTGGTAATGAACCGGAATTCACCAATCAAGTGACCACTTAAGATAGTCCCGTCCGTCTGTCTCGGTGATGGCTTAAGTCTGTATTTTCTTTAACCAGTTTACGAGGTCGGAAATGCTGCGAGGTCGTACGCGTCCCAGGGTTAATATCATTCTTATGGACAATCTTATGAATTTTGTTCTTATATAAGTGCAAACTAAGCTGCCCTGATGGATGAAAGATGTACTGGTTTCGTACATCTAACACCAGAGGCACACACAGACAGGGTGTCATCAGCAGCATATGAGACGCTGGCAAACATTTGAATGTCGTTTAGAAACCTAAATCAGGACGCGTTCAAAGCAATTTACACAGCTTTTGTTAGACAAATGCTGTAGTATGCAGCACCTGTTTGGAATCCAAGCCTTGTGAACCTAATACTAAAATTGATAAAGTGCAGAGGTTTGCTACTAAATTAGTGCCTGAGTTTAGAGAGGTTAAGTTATGAGGATAGGCAGAAGGAACCGCATAGATCTAACCACCTTCAGGGACAGAAGAATCGAGGAGATATGATAGCAACGTAGAAGATACTGAGGGGGGAAAGGACAAAGAGAACACAAGTGGAAGCTCGAGTCGAAGGATTATAAGGAAATATTCGTACCCTGGCTGAGTGGTCAACAAGTGGAATAAGTTAAGAGAGGAAGTTGTGGAAGCCTGGACCTAGGAGCCGGTCGGCCGAGCGGACAGCACGCTGGACTTGTGATCCTGTGGTCCTGGGTTCGATCCCAAGCGCCGGCGAGAAACAATGGGCAGAGTTTCTTTCACCCTATGCCCCTATTACCTAGCAGTAAAATAGGTACCTGGGAGTTAGTCAGCTGTCACGGGCTGCTTCCTGGGGGTGGAGGCCTGGTCGAGGACCGGGCCGCGGGGACACTAAAGCCCCGAAATCATCTCAAGATAACCTCAAGAAGAAGCAACCTCTATCCACACCTTTAAGGGAAAGCTTCGACAAAGATACTGATTGTCAGAACAGTGAAGCAACGAATGCAATAAGGCCAGTAAAGCGGGGCATAAAGACCTTACTTCCCCGTAGTTACTGATAAGTAAGTACCCACAATCGACTTGAGAATGGTCCAAGACGGACCGAAACGTCGTCGTCCCTTCACCTCCTAGTGTGAGGTCTATCTTATCTTGAGGTTATCTTGAGATGATTTCAGGGCTTTTAGTGTCCCCGCGGCCCGGTCCTCGACCAGGCCTCCACCCCCAGGAAGCAGCCCGTGACAGCTGACTAACACCCAGGTACCTATTTACTGCTAGGTAACAGGGGCATAGGGTGAAAGAAACTCTGCCCAATGTTTCTCGCCGGCGCCTGGGATCGAACCCAGGACCACAGGATCACAAGTCCAGCGTGCTGTCCGCTCGGCCGACCGGCTCCCTACCGTCTGGTCAAACTACTTCAGCCACGTTATTGTGACTCGTCGCCTGCGTACCAGGTGATCAAATTCAAAGCAATAACATTTATACCTTTACAAGAATATTAAAGAACTTCAAGAAAGCACCTTATTGCCACCATAAGCTTTCAGTTCATAGAGGGCCTCGTGCTGATGTCCTCACACTTGGGTAAGTGCCTCTCTCTCTCTCTCTCTCTCTCTCTC
>NW_025559069.1:10000-37113 GCF_020424385.1 Procambarus clarkii
CCACGAAAAAAGTTGCTTGCAAATAATATATAGGAAAACACTATTTTTTTGAACGGCGCGACGATAATGTTGGCGCCAGCAGCATCTAATCAACCATACCCTTAAAATACTTTAAAATACCCTAGAAATCCTGCGACTCGAAGTCCTGCGACTCGAAGTCCAACTCTTTGTGGCCCGATCTCGTCGCTCTTCTCTTCATCCCGCTCTTCTGGGCGCTTCCGCGTCTTCGACATTGCCATATTCTCCAGTTCCTGTTGTGTTTTGTTAGTGCGTTCCTGACTCTCTTCCTCCGCCTCCTCGGAGACCCGTACGGCTTTAAGATGATGTGTTATCACCACTAATAACCCCTGGAGGCGTAAGCCTTCGTCTCATCACACTAAAGGCCTCTCGCTCCTCCAGTCCCATGATTTGAAAACAGCATCAACCTCCCTTTTTCAAACACCGCCTCCGACCTCAGAGATGAGACGAGGCCCGGAGGCTATAAGATGCTATCCGGCAAAACTAAATTGGCTGTGGTGCGCGCGCGCGCGCTTAATGAACTGGCTTCACATACTTGAAAGCAAGACAACATAAATGCAAGAATTATCTAAAAAAAAAAAAAATTGGCCTCCCTACTCTGTAGATATATTAATGATCTTCAACTATCTGTCATTGACATGTTTTGTAAAGGATATATAATTTATACATATAATTTTAAGAATGATCTAATGAAAAAAAAAGACATTTCCCGTCCTAAAAGCATAAACTTCTATCATTCCCTCGAGGAAAAGAAGACTCTCAACATTTTAAAAGAGAAAATGACTTATTAAGTCAGTGATAAGACGCATGATTTGAACACAGAAGTTGACTTTAAGATGACAACACAAGAAAGACTTCTCGAAGGGAAACGTTAGTGACGAGTCTTTAATGCTGGGGAAGACAGAGAGAGAGAGAGAGAGAGAGAGAGAGAGAGAGAGAGAGAGAGAGAGAGAGAGAGAGAGAGGAGAGAGAGAGAGAGAGAGAGAGAGAGAGAGAGAGAGAGAGAGAGAGAGAGAGAGAGAGAGAGAGAGAGAGAAGGGGAGCTAAGGGTAATTACGAAAGACAAAGAAGAAGTGAGTCAGTACAGCACATGGAAGGGCTATGAGGACAAGAACCTGGAACATGAGGAATGAAAGAACGATGCACCACCACTTCCTAGAAACATCGGGGATTGAACGCCGATCCTACAAGAAATGAAACCGTCGCTGTACCGACTAGTCCAAGTTAATGGACCAAAAAAATAAAGAGATAAGAGACTGAGAGAAGGCAAGAGACGCAGCGAGACATAAGCAAAACCAAGAACCAATTTGGAACAGCCTCATTGCCAGTTTACACACGACTAGTAGTTTAATAAACCTCTGAATCCTTATTAAGAGCATTTAGAGCAGTATTCACAACTAGCTCAGGGGCCGTTATTATTATTAACATCTTTATTGACAAAATTAATTACAATTTTGCCTAATCTGAGGATTTTGATAGTCTTATTAAAGTGAGGATAATGCTGGTATTCACTGTCACACAAGACAGAGGGTCATACATAAGACAATCGGTCTAAACTGTAGGCTGAAGCACATATATATCATGCTCAGGGGCAGTATTTCCTCATTTTCAAGAGGAAACTAGATTTATTCCTCCAAGGAGTGCCGGACCAACCGGGCTGTGGTGGGTATGTGGGCCTGCGGGCCGCTCCAAGCAACAGCCTGGTGGACCAAACTCTCACAAGTCAAGCCGGGCTTGGGGAGTAGAAGAACTCCCAGAACCCCATCAACCAGGTATCAACCAGTACTGTACTTATGCTTGTCCAATACATCGTGCTGGATACTGGAAAGTATTCATCTTGAGCAAATCACTAGTAGCCATGAGGATACAACACGTTAATGAGATTTCATTGGGCAGAATTCATATTAACGTGAGGGCAGGAAACTCCTTCCATAGTCTCCAACAGTAGTTATGAGAAGGCGTCAGACGAACACATAATTGCACGGGTCAATCGTTAGCTGTCACGCGGGGTCCAAGTGTCTACCGGTAGACGGTAGACAGTAGACGGTTCCATGAAATCACAGCTGGGAGAGGAGCACGGACTCAAGATACCAACTGGGAGGGAACATTCTCCTTCAGTTATACGGGAAGAAAGTGCTGGGGGGAAGAAAATATATATCCTGAGGCGCACGTCTAGTTACAAACAGTATACTTACAGTTGCCTAACATCCCCACGAGGCTACAGAACCATCTTATCTTGAGGTTATCTTGAGATGATTTCGGGGCTTTTTTTTAGTGTCCCCGCGGCCCGGTCCTCGACCAGGCCTCCACCCCCAGGAAGCAGCCCGTGACAGCTGACTAACACCCAGCTACCTATTTTACTGCTAGGTAACAGGGGCATAGGGTGAAAGAAACTTTGCCCATTGTTTCTCGCCGGCGCCCGGGATCGAACCTGGGACCACAGGATCACAAGTCCAGTGTGCTGTCCGCTCGGCCGACCGACTCCAAATACCATATGTTGCATACCATAGCAAGGTATGCAACATACCTTAGACCAGTTCTGGAATATGCAGTACCAGGGGCCTCGTAGCCTGGTGGATAGCGCGCAGGACTCGTAATTCTATGGCGCGGGTTCGATTCCCGCACGAGGCAGAAACAAATGGGCAAAGTTTCTTTCACCCTGAATGCCCCTGTTACCTAGCAGTAAATAGATACCTGGGAGTTAGTCAGCTGTCACGGGCTGCTTCCTGGGGGTGGAGGCCTGGTCGAGGACCGGGCCGCGGGGACACTAAAAAAGCCCCGAAATCATCTCAAGATAACCTCAAGATAACCTACCAACAGGTGGTCTGACAACACTAAACCAGAAAGGTCATGCGACCCGGCCCGTCTCGTCTCCTGAGACGCCAGAATTGTTTAAAACCAGTGAATCTCACCTCACTGGAGGAGAGGGAGAAACAGGATGCGTGATCATGTTTAAAATACGCAAATTTGCAAGGCGGTTTTTACGGGCTCACCATAGCCCGTGCTACATGGACACTTCGTTCTCAGTAGCTAAATCTAAGACAACATGCAAGGCATACAAGGACGGACTATTTGACACGAGAGGGACATGAATGAACGTTACATATATAATAATTATATATATAGTATAATATTATACTATATATAATATATAGTAATAATACTCGCCCATGACAGGGAATCGAACTCGGTTCGAGGAGTTGTGAGTCGACTACACTAACCACTCAGCTATATAGGCCAGCTCGTCCTTGTGTACAAGTTAGGAAACATACACAGAAGGTTTCACAAGGAGATGCGTCAGGTTTGTGGGTGTACTCACCTACATGTTCTTACAGGGTTGAGAGTCAGCTCCTGAGCCCCCCGTCTTTCAATCTATTACTCGCGTCATTTAGTAAAAAGGCTGGGATAGACAACTTCACATGTGGATCGTTCTTTGGTATGTTAAAATAGCATATCAAAATAAACCCAAGAGGATAAAGCGGTGTTCGCCTATTTGTACTTATCTATTAGTGCTTGCGGGGGTTGAGCTCTGGCTCTTTGGTCCCGCCTCTCAACTGTCAATCAACCGGTGTTCGCTGACTCTTACTCCTAAGCCAGTCTTTTCTCTTTCATCCCTGATTTCCCATTCTCACTCTCCTCTCAACTTTTACCCTCTCGCTCACTTCCCTCTCCCTCACCTCAACTTCACACTCAACTGTCTCCCTCTCCCCGTAATCCCCAAATCTCTCTCTCTCACCTCTCCCCACCCTCGCACAATCTGCCTCCTGGATTGCTCTTTCTGTGGGTGTCGTAAATATCATAGTGTACCTGTGCAACTTTATCTCTCTCTCTCCCTCTCTCTCTCTCTCTCTCTCTCTCTCTCTCTCTCTCTCTCTCTCGACGGTCTCGCTTCATGCAGGTCGGCGTTCAATCCCCGACTGTCCAAGTGATTGGGGCACCATTCCTTTCCCCCCGTCCCATCCCAAATCCTGACCCCTTCCCAGTGCTATATAGTCGTAATGGCTTGGCGCTTTCCCTTGATAATTCCTTCCTTCCTTCTCTCTGACAACATTGTTTTAAACAGCTTCAACAAAAATAAACAAAAATCCTCTCCTCATAAGGCTTAATATTCCAAAATAACAACTCAATATCGTTTCACAATTCCACAAACCAAACACACACACTTCAGGTCAAAAAAGATGAGAGGCTAACACACACAAGTTACCTCCTGGGAGCAGGTTTACGGCCGTGTGTCGATTCCCCGCACAGGCGATAATTAGGCAAGGATCACACTTGAGCGCTGCTCTTAACGTGATTGCGCTGGACCCCCGGTCTTGAAAACTTCCAAAAAAGAAAGAAGAAAATTTATCTTTGTCTTCCTGTCCTCCCTACCCTTCCCCTCTTCCTTCCTTCTCCTCGTTCTCCCTTGCTACACACGAGATGAAGCAGTTGTCTTTCAATCTGTGCTGGAAATGGAAGTTCATTCTTCAAACCGGTCAACGTTCTTCTGATTCCTTGTTTTTTTTTTCTCTCTCTCTCTCTCTCTCTCTCTCTCTCTCTCTCTCTCTCTCTCTCTCTCTCTCTCTCTCTCTCTCTCTCTCTCTCTCTCTCTCTTTCTTTCTTTCGTTTATTTCATGCAATGTTTCTTAGTTTGCATCTTTGACAGGATGATAAACTTTGATTTCAGATGGTGAGAATCTCCTGCAACTCCTCCATTCTTAGCTTTATCCTCCCTCAGCTCTCTATCCATATTCTACCCTCTGTCCTAAATGGACTCCCAATACTCCTTGTGCCAGATTCACGAAAGCAGTTACGCAAGCACTTGCGAACCTGTACATCTTTTCTCAATCTTTGGCGGCTTTGTTTACAATTATTAAACAGTTAATGAGCTGCGAAGCACCAGGAGGCTGTTTATAACAATAACAACACTTGAATGGGAAGTTTTCATGCTTGTAAACTGTTTAATAAATGTAACCAAAGCCGTCAATGATGGAGGAAAGATGTACGCGTTCGTAAGTGCTTGCGTAAGTGCTTTCGTGAATCTAGCCCCTAGTGCTTAACTATGACGTCACCCATGACTTCAGAGTCCTGCACCTCATCCTTAACACTGCCTCCGGTCATTGCTCTCTCTCCCTCTTGTCTCCGCTTCTTTCTTTATCGTATCTTCAAAAATTCTGTTCTTCCACCTCTTCTGCTTTCTTCCATTACACCCCTTCAGAGGTCTTCTCTTCCTCCTCCTGCTGATCTTCTCGTGTCTCTGGCTTTCCCTCTGGTAGAGAGGGACTCTCTACTCTCTACCAGTTCCGGTAGAGGGTCCCTGTCTACCGGTTGAGAGGGACTCTCTACCAGTTCCTGAAGACATCAGGCGAAGGCAAGTGAGGAAGGAAGATGAGTTTAGGGAGCGGAAGAACTTTCCTTTCACCTTAAGGGAAACATGTCTTCATTACCACCATCACCCGCCACCACCACCACTACAACCACCACCTCCTCAACCACAACTATCACCAAAGACACTACAACAACCGCCTCCACCACCACTATTACTACCACTACCACCACCGGCAGATGAGCCAGAGGAATATAAGGAAGTACTCGCACCCTATACGAACTAACAAGTGGAATGCACTGAACGAAGTTGAGGAAGCCACCTCCATCCACAACTTTAAGGCCAGATTCGACAAAGAATTTGAACCATGGGAATAGATCAATTGCAAAGCAACAGGTGCAACATGGCCAGTAGGCGGGATATAAGGAGCCACTTCCCCCCTTCCCCACCCCCCTGCAGCCTCATTCAGACGCCTCTACCACCACCACCACCACCACCACCACAACCACCACACCTTCTCACCTCTGACCTTCTCAAGTATTCAGTCACCTCCTTGTCAAACAGAAGTCTTAAGGTTTCTCCCATCTCCTCACCCGAGTGACAGCTCCGCCTTTACCTTAATATTCCACTCATATATGTCCTCTTATTTTCATTTTGTCTTCTGTGTACATGACTCCACAAACTCACACTTTTCAAAGCCACTTTTAACCTCCTATTCTCTCTTTTCTTTTCATTTTTGCGCAAGATTGTCTTATCTTCTTCAATTTTTTCCTTTTCTTTGGTAGCTTTTGTCTTGCTTTTGTGTCTTTGTTTTAAGACTGTTCTTCTTGGTCTTTTTTCATCAACATACATCTTGGAGTGATGACCCACTTCCACGAAGTTCTCGTACTACAGAATTTGCACTTGTCGCCTCTTCCAGACTTCATGCAGGCGAAGAGTCACAATAACGTGGCTAAAGTATGTTGACCAGACCACACACTAGAAGTTGAAGGGACGACGACGTTTCGATCCGTCCTGGACCATTCTCAAGTCGGGTGTGAGAATGTTCACAATCGACTTGAGAATGGTCCAGGACGGACCGAAACGTCGTCGTCCCTTCACCTTCTAGTGTGTGGTCTGGTCAATCAGACCTCATCGTGTTTCCCTGTTTCCTTCTTCTTTTCCATCTTCTCCACCCGTTATTAATTCCTTCCTTGACCTCCTCAGATGCCTCCCTGCAAATCATCAATTTTAAGTGATGAACATAAGCGTCTTCTAAGTCCGACATGTCATAGAAAGCTTATCTGCGTGTCTCCAGCTTATCTGCGTGTCTCCAGCTTATCTGCGTGTCTCCAGCTTCGCTTCATTAGTTAGGTCATTGATGTTTCTCATGAAACTGCAAATTTAAGAGTTAATAAGTTAAGATAAGTTAAAAAGAGTTAAGAGTTAATAAATAAGTTACTTAGCCCTTGCAACAGGTCATCTCAAACCTCACTCAGGAAGCTCATTGATTTGATGATTATTGGTTTCCATTGGGAATAAACTTAGTCCTAAGTGACTTAAATTACGATCTTGTTAGTGACAAGATGAAGCTGGAGTCAAGCTGCTCATCAGAGACGAATTCATATCGATTTACTGTGTATCATGCGCACCTAGACCTTGAGACAACATGTTCCGTGTAGGAGTCAGCCTTGGAGTGATACTCGAGAGCCAGCCAGTACAGCCAGCACGATGCTGTTAATGGCTGAGCGTCTTGTGTTGTGGTCGCCACTTCTGGTCGTCCGCGAAGTGGGTCCAGGTGGGGGGGGTGGAATCTCGAAGACCTAATTGGCCTAATTAAGGAGTGAGGCCATTCAAATCTCTCCGCTTTATCTTTCCTAACTCCCCTTCTTGTTCTAGTTCCTCTTTCTTCTTTGTCTTTCTTCTACAGCCTCCTTCCGCGTGTTCTTCACCTTCATTTACCGCAGTTACTCTTCGTCAGCATTTTTTGTCCTTTTCTTCCAAGCCTGCCTCAGTCTTCACCCTATCTTGCTCCCCTTAAAACGCCTCGTGCATAACACGCCTTCGGACTCCTTCACGCTCACCGTATCAAAATTTGCAGTTGAGGAAGAGAGAGAGAGAGAGAGAGAGAGAGAGAGAGAGAGAGAGAGAGAGAGAGAGAGAGAGAGAGAGAGAGAGAGAGAGAGAGAGAGAGAGAGAGAGAGATTCTTTACAGGTCAGCATATCGCATTCATATTCTCTCCCATTTTATCAGCAATTAGACCTTCGTTACTCCTCTCTCTCTCCCTTCCTTCCCTTACCTGTCCCCTATACCCCTGTGCCCTCTCACCATCTTCACTCTCACCACCTACCCCTCTCACCACCTACCCTCTCACCACCTTCACTCTCACCACCTACCCTCTCACCACCTACCCTCTCACCATCTTCACTCTCACCACCTACCCTCTCACCACCTACCCTCTCACCACCTTCACTCTCACCACCTTCACTCTCACCACCTTCACTCTCACCACCTTCACTCTCACCACCTACACTCTCACCACCTTCACTCTCACCACCTACACTCTCACCACCTACCCTCTCACCACCTTCACTCTCACCACCTACCCTCTCACCACCTTCACTCTCACCACCTACCCTCTCACCACCTTCACTCTCACCACCTTCACTCTCACCACCTTCACTCTCACCACCTACACTCTCACCACCTACACTCTCACCACCTTCACTCTCACCACCTACCCTCTCACCACCTACCCTCTCACCACTTTCACTCTCACCACCTACACTCTCACCACCTTCACTCTCACCACCTTCACTCTCACCACCTACCCTCTCACCACCTTCACTCTCACCACCTACCCTCTCACCACCTTCACTCTCACCACCTACCCTCTCACCACCTTCACTCTCACCACCTACCCTCTCACCACCTTCACTCTCACCACCTACCCTCTCACCACCTTCACTCTCACCACCTTCACTCTCACCACCTACCCTCTCACCACCTCTCCATATTATCATAACCAACACTCACGATTCTCCTTCCCCTCATAAGGCAAACACCCATTGTCGCCTCATAATAAATAATGAGATGGGCCCCTCACAACAGCACCAGGACCTCACGAGAACACAGGTAACCTCCCCTCTCCCCCTCTCTCCCCTTATTATATCCCCCCACTATTCCTCTCTCCTATCTCTTCTTTACTCCCTTTATCTCTGTTATCTACAGCCGCCCTGTACTCATTCCACTTCCCCCACCAACATCAGTGAGAATGTGGGTTTTTATCAGCTATAGTACACACCTAAGTTGCACAGTAACTTGAGCACATATTGTGTACGAGGGTACGTTACTTCAACTTTGACTCCCCTCAAGTTGGGTATCCCTAGGGAGTTGTTTTTATTTTGAGTCTGGATACAGAACGAGTGGCCGGTGTATCGTACCGGGTTAGGTTAGGTTAGGTTAGGTTAGGTTTGGTTTGGTTTGGTTTGGTTTGGTTAGGCTAGGTTAGGTTAGGTTAGGTTAGGTTTCGTTTGGTTTGGTTTGGTTAGGCTAGGTTAGGTTAGGTTAGGTTTGGTTTGGTTAGGTTAGGTTAGGTTAGGTTAGGTTAGGTTAGGTTGGGTTGGGTTAGGTTAGGTTTCCATGACCTTGCTCACGGGTGAAGCAGCCATCTTGGGTGCGGCGTGCGGGTACTCATGTTAGGGAATAGTAGAAAAGATTGGAACTTGACCTCTGGGTCTGTACCTGGCTCCAATCCTGGGGTCAACCCCCAATCACGTCACACACGAACTCTGAGAAAGGAACCAATCAGTTGAGAGCCAATGAAGATGCTATGAGGGGTAAGCCTCATTAGGTTACTCACTGATTGGTGGATTCAATGATTGGAGTGTTCATATAGGGGGGATTGTTGAGGTTATAGAGACACCCCCTAACCCCTGTATATACAATTAACCAGTGATCAATACTTAGTCAAGTCTCCGTGGACGTATCTAAGACGCCTTGGCCCCCTAAATATTAAACTCTCATCTGCCATCTTTGCGCCACATTCCTGCTGGCAAGGACATCTATAAGAACAGTCTCCAGCTCCCTGTCTAGGTGCTGGACAAGCATGACTCGATCAATAACCCGGCAGAGTGTATCTGGGCTTCTTGAGGTTATCTTGAGATGATTTCGGGTCTTTAGTGTCCCCGCGGCCCGGTCCTCGAGCAGGCCTCCACCCCCAGGAAGCAGCCCGTGATTGCTGACTTACACCCAGGTACCTATTTTACTGCTAGGTAACAGGGGCATAGGGTGTAAGAAACTCTGCCCATTGTTTCTCGCCGGTGCCTGGGATCGAACCCAGGACCACAGGATCACAAGTCCAGCGTGCTGTCCGCTCGGCCGACCGGCTCCCCTCTGTTACGGGCGTCTCTGTTACGGGGAGGGTTACCCACAAGAGGCAACAGACACCTTCGCAATTAGGTGACACGCGTTGTCACCCCCTATTGAGGTGACATGCGTTGTCACCCCGTTGAGATGTGCGTCATGACGTATCCCTGGATAAGTGCTATTGGCCATATTGCTACTGCAGTGACATTGCAAGCAGAGGTGACCAGGAGAAGTGAAAATCGGATACCTTCTAGTCCCTCTCACTTCTCTCACTCCTCCTCCCTCACAGAAACAATGAGGGAGGTATGAGGTGAGGGGGGGGGAGGGGGAGGAGGGGGTTAACTGTTTCTCTGCGTTTCAAAGGGCAGTTATTTGACGCCAGAATAGCTGCAGTGAAGGACTCAATTGCATTAGCATAGATAATGTTCCATTTTTTGGCAGCGTTCGTTTACCGACACTGAAGTGTAAGTGGATTTGTGGAGGGAGGGAGGATTAGAGGGAGAGAGAGAGAGAGAGAGAGAGAGAGAGAGAGAGAGAGAGAGAGAGAGAGAGAGAGAGAGAGAGAGAGAGAGAGAGAGAGAGAGAGAGAGAGAGATTCAAAGGGCAGAAGGAGGAAGGAGAGAAGGAAGAAAAAAGAGATAACATAAGAGAGGCAAAGAGAAACGGACTGAGGAAAGAAGATATAAAGGAAGAGACACAGGGAGAAATGAAGAGTGAAAGATATATAGACAGAGATAGAAGTCTACAAAGGAAAAGAGGGAAGGGAAAAAGAAAGAAGACAAGACGGAATAGCGGAAAGAAGGAACTGAAACAAGAGAGGGGAAAATAACAGGGAGAAATTTAAAGGGAACAGGACGAAAAAGAAATAAGAAATTAAAAAAAGAGGGAGAGATGGTACAGGACGACGAAGAAGGATATAAAGAAAAGAAATAAGAGAGTGAGAAGGGGAGAGAGAGAGAGAGAATGGTAATACACCAGATAATAAAGAAACAGGGCGCGAAGAGGAAGCAGAGGACAGGAACACGAAAACATTAGGAGAAAGGAACGAATAAAGAGAGAAGAGGGAGGAAGAATGGCCAATGGGTAGCATATTGTGGTGAAATGGTGCAACCATTTGTGTTTGTGGTGGAAAGTGAAACGCAAATACAGCCCATTGTCTCAGAGTACCTAAGGGGTCACCATTGACACTACACCAGGTACTGTGTCGGTGCACAGTACTCACTGTAGTACCATGTGCTGAATACAACAGAAATATGTGTTTAATTATTCAGTACAGAAATATATATACGCTTAATATTTAGTGATATACCATTAATTAGACTAGAGTAAGATGCTTTTAATGCTATTTAAGCGTGTGTTATCTCTCTCTCTCTCTCTCTCTCTCTCTCTCTCTCTCTCTCTCTCTCTCTCTCTCTCTCTCTCTCTCTCTCTCTCTCTCTCTCTCTCTCCTTCCACTGAACCGAACAACCTGGACCTCGCCCCACTCCGACAAGCTATACAAGCTCTCGTTAATCGCAATAAAACTGTTGACGCTAATTAGCAATGCAGTGCCACTGTAAGTGACATTGATAGTGACATTGATAGTGACATTGACAGTGACACTGACAGTGACATTGATAGTGACATTGACAGTGACACAGCGCTCCGTCCTGGCCGCGGGCACTGGCGCCCGCCAGGTTATAACGTTGAATAAGGGAAGTGTCATGTTAGGAAAGTGGCACGGGCAAGTGTCATCAGGATAGAAGTGGCATGAAGAAAGTGGAACGAGGAAGTGTCAAGTGGGAAGTGCCTTGCGGACAGTGTGCAGAGGGTGAGTGGCAAGGGTCCGAATAGTTGACATAATGGCAAAGAGCGACTGGCAACTTCAAGTCAACAAGAGAAAGAGATATTCAGGTGGAGTTACCGCAGCTCCACTATCAGTCTGCCGCTTGCGGTACAGACGTTGTGATTGTTATTAAAGCTGTGTTTGTTAACTGTTTGTTTGATAGCTTGTCTTAGCTCAAGCTGCGACGTCTGTATGTTTTTTTCATGGCCTCTACGATCAAAGTATGCTGTTTGTGTATGATCTGGGTGGGGTATGATTGCCTCTACGATCAAAGTATGCTGTTTGTGTATGATCTGGGTGGGGTATGATTGCCTCTACGATCAAAGTATGCTGTTTGTGTATGATCTGGGTGGGGTATGATTGCCTCTACGATCAAAGTATGCTGTTTGTGTATGATCTGGGTGGGGTATGATTGCCTCTACGACCAAAGTGTGTTGTTTGTGTATGATCTGGGTGGGGTATGATTGCCTCTACGATCAAAGTATGCTGTTTGTGTATGATCTGGGTGGGGTATGATTGTCTCTATGACCAAAGTGTGCTGTTTGTGTATGATCTGGGTGGGGTATGATTGCCTCTACGATCAAAATATGCGGTTTGTGTATGATCTGTGTATCATACAGGAACATAACTGGCAGACCCCTCATAGTGTTCAAGAGAGAAATGGATAAGCACCTCCAAACGATACCTGATCAACCAGGCTGTGACTCATACGTCAGGCTGCGAGCAGCCGTGTCCAACAGCCTGGTTGATCAGTCCAGCAACCAAGAGGCCTGGTCGACGACCGGGCCGCGGGGACGCTAAGCCCCGGAAGCACCACAAGGTAAGGTATGATTGCCTCTACCATCAAAATACGTTGGCCGTTTGTCTGTTTATAACAACACATTTAAGCATATAGAAAAAGATGAGTATGACAAGAATATTACATATTTAGTCTGTAGAAAGGTAAGATAACAGTAACCAGGCCAAACACTGGCGACGAGGTATAGGTTATCTTGAGGTTATCTTGAGATGATTTCGGGGCTTTAGTGTCCCCGCGGCCCGGTCCTCGACCAGGCCTCCACCCCCAGGAAGCAGCCCGTGACAGCTGACTAACACCCAGGTACCTATTTTACTGCTAGGTAACAGGGGCATAGGGTGAAAGAAACTCTGCCCATTGTTTCTCGCCGGCGCCCGGGATCGAACCCGGGACCGCAGGATCACAAGTCCAGCGTGCTATCCGCTCGGCCGACCGGCTCCCAGGTGGGAGTGATATACAATTCCCCAACCCGTTCTCGCAAATTTAATAAGTCAATATTGACTTATTAACTACGTGCATAGGTGATATTCTAAATATAATAGATACCCTTAAAAAGATTCATAGAAAACGCTGACCTTACCTAACCTTGTTAGTATCTTAAGATAAGCATCTTATTGCTTCGTAATTACAATTATTACTTAACCTATACCTATTATAGGTTAGGTAATAATTGTAATTACGAAGCAATAAGATGCTTATCTTAACATACTAACAAGGTTAGGTAAGGTCCGTGTTTTCTATGAATCTTTTTAAGGGTATCTATTATGTTAAGTATGTCACCTATGCACATATTTAATAAGTCAATATTGACTTATTAAATTTGCGAGAACGGGTTGAATTCCCAGAAGCAAAACTTTACACCAGTAATCTGAATTTGGTGAACATTTCCCCAATCAGATATCGCAGCCAGTGACATAAATTGTGGTGTGTAAGTTTGAAAGGTTTTTCTCAGAAATTGTTAAACCTATTTTGTATTTCCACTTGTAAATAAAAAAGAACAAAAAAATGGAATGGAGTTATTGGTTAGGAAATGGGATTTTATTTGTAAACAGACAAGCAAACAGATGAGGAAAACATGACTCCATGTTTGCTATTTGTTTTGGTTCCATGTTTTCATTCTCTCTCTCTCTCTCTCTCTCTCTCTCTCTCTCTCTCTCTCTCTCTCTCTCTCTCTCTCTCTCTCTCTCTCTCTCTCTCTCTCTCTCTCTCTCTCTCTCTCTCTCTCTCTTTCTCTCTCTCTCCCCTCTCTCTCTCTCTCTCTCTCTCTCAAAAACACTGCATTTTTCGTAGTGTTTTATGCCCATTTTTTTATATTTTTCTCAGGTCATCTTTACACAAAGATGACCTGAGAAGCCTCGAACCCCCACTGGATATGTATGCGTAAATGTCAGGAAATATTCAAAGAAAATGGTTTAAAATTTCACAATAATTTTTCACAATAAAACCAATATTTTGGAATGAATAATTTTTTTATGACGCGTGTGTTTACTGCCAGGCAAGTGAGTATATTGTAAAGTATACCTTCTGTATATATTGTAAAGTAAAGTATACCTTCTGACAAGAGGATATATTTACCTGGGGAATATATTTGTGAATGTTAAACTCCTTCGTACCTATATATTTGAGTATACCTATTTGTGCTCACCTTCTTGTGGCTTTTCCAGCCGCGAGTTGTCTACTTCAACGACTCCGGATCTACTTCTACTACTACTCCGGCTCATATCTACTTTCCACATTCTGAATTCCATTTCATTTCAGTTAATTTACAATTACATCATCACACCTATTGCTTACCTGTGCCTCACCTTTCTACCAATGTCCTTTTCTTTTATTGACATTCATTATAAACATTTACTGTTCCTTTCCTACCATGTCATTCTATTTAATATATCTTCAGCATACCATATGACTTCAGGGTCATACGTCAGGCTGCGAGCAGCCGCGTCCAACAGCCTGGTTGATCAGTCCGGCAACCAGGAGGCCTGGTCGACGACCGGGCCGCGGGGACGCTAAGCCCGGGAAGCACCTCAAGGTAACCTCAAGGTAAGGTACCTCTACTATGTTTCTACTTTCCCAGTGCCATTATCACCATTCTTATGGCAGATGGCAGATGGCTTTTGCCATCTTCTTGCTCGCCCCATCTTACGTATTTCTAGGACGTTGCAAACCTCTCTACTTATTTAAGCTTCTTGATATACTGTTAGTGTTGCTCCACGACGTTGATATACTGTTAGTGTTGCTCCACGACGTTGATATACTGTTAGTGTTGCTCCACGACGGGGCTGCTTACTATAGGATTTTCTGACGTAGGTGCGGTGTTCTGAGTGCCTCCTTACTGAGGGCTGAATGCTGTTCTGATGTTCAACAGCTTAGAGTATGCTGCTGATGTTAGCTTTTATTTATGTTCCTCGGTGGTAAGACTTAGTGTTATGTCTGCTTCTTAAGTCTGTTACGCTGTTTCTGGAAGTTAATTCCCCCTTCATTGTGTACCGTCCTGCTTTTCCCCTGTTACATATTCCCATTTTGATCACATAACATTTGGTGGTGTTGAAATCTAAAAGCCATTTCTCGGCTTGACAAAATATATAACACAGTACTAATACATGTCATGTGTAAGCTATCATCATGCAACCCGTTCTCTTATTTTCTTACAGTCAATATTGACTTATTAAATATGTACATATGTGACATACTAAACATAGTAGTTTACCTTGAAAAGCTTCATAGAAAACACCGACCTTACCTAACTTTCTTAGTATGTTAAGATAAGCATCTTATTGCTTCGTAATTACAATTATTACTTAACCTATTATAGGTATAGGTTAAGTAATAATTGTAATTACGAAGCAATAAGATGCTTATCTTAACATACTAAGAAGGTTAGGTAAGGTCGGTGTTTTCTATGAAGCTTTTCAAGGTAAACTACTATGTTTAGTATGTCACATATGTACATATTTAATAAGTCAATATTGACTGTAAGAAAGTAAGAGAACAGGTTGCATCATGACATGACAGTGTCACGTCATGAGAGATGACCACCTCATAACCAGACTTAAGTGCATGCTTACAACCCCCCCACCCCACCCCCTCATGCCCACACCTCCCTCATAACGCTCTCAAACTCACAGCACGACCTTCTCACCCGCCACTCCCATGTCGCCTCATCACCCGCCACTCCCATGTCGCCTCATCACTCGCCACTCCCATGTCGCCTCGTCACCCGCCACTCCCATGTCGCCTCATCACCCGCCACTCTCATGTCGCCTCATCACCCGCCACTCCCATGTCGCCTCATCACCCGCCACTCCCATGTCGCCTCATCACCCGCCACTCCCATGTCGCCTCATCACGGCTCATCAACCAAAAGAATCACCTGTCACTCAGGGCAAGCAATCAACATCGTCCTGATTGAAACTGAAATACCAAAAGCCCATGTTTGAGATATCCACGTTGGTAAGGGTGGGGGGGGGGGGGTGTGAGTGACAGACGAATCTCCCTGGTTTTGGCTGTCAGCTCTCATGATAACTTGGTCCTCAGCCTCCACCCCTGACCTTCTCCCCCGTGACCTTTGGCCTTCACTAATGGCCTTGACCTTCGACTTTTACTCCTGGCGTTAAACTTCGGCCATCAGCCCTTAGTCTTACATATAGCAACAGACTGTAACACACATATATACAATAGTTGATTGACAGTTGAGAGGCGGGCCGAAAGAGCAAAGCTCAACCCCGCAAGCACAACTAGGTGAATATACACACACACACACACACACACACACACACAATCAGGAACCTGTACACCTGTTGATTGACGGTTGAGAGGCGGGACCAAAGAGCCAGAGCTCAACCCCCGCAAGCACAACTAGGTGAATACACACACACACACACACACACACACACACACACACACACACACACACACACACACACACACACACACATTTCCTATCAACTGTTAACCGACTGTGATAAAACCTTCACCGGGCCTTAACCGGGTGCCAATTTTGCATATAAACACAAAGTGAATACATATTAACATACAGCAGGTGCAACAAAGCGAGCACGTACACAGTTACCGTGAGGAGGTATACACAAAATGAGTTAAAACACGGTGGGAAGCAAAACACGCCATACACACCCAAAAAATTCCATCAACAGAGATATACACAATGACAATGAGCTAAATATGCACAAAATACAATGATACAGAATACTACGTATACCCATTTATCTCCTCACCAAGAAATGTGACAACTATTTGGATCAATTACATATAATTTAACAAAATATGTAACATAATCCACTGATGGAAATCCACATTCACATCTCTAACACGGATTAAGACATCAAGTAGAATCATGATTGACATGAAAATGGAGCAGAAAGGTGACTTAGGCAAAGATCAAGTCATTGAGTTATCATTTAGTGTCTGCAGAAAGATATATATATGTATTTTTCAGCCTATAACAACACGTTATGCTCATTAACCTAGGCCTAAGGACGAAAACAGCCTATCAACTCAGAAATGAGAGTGTGTTTACAACTTGCAAATCTTCAAGTGTTATTAAGATATAAAGAGACACTTGGAAAAAGATGATTTCAGATCATCTGTCTGACAGGATTTCAGAGTCTGAAATTCTGTCTGGCGCCGTAGCTGTTAGGTCACTGGCGCCGTAGCTGTGAGGTCACTGGCGCCGTAGCTGTTAGGTCACTGGCGCCGTAGCTGTGAGGTCACTGGCGCCGTAGCTGTGAGGTCATTGGCGCCGTAGCTGTGAGGTCACTGGCGCCGTAGCTGTGAGGTCACTGGCGCCGTAGCTGTGTTAGGTCACTGGCGCCGTAGCTGTCGGTCACTGGCGCCGTGGCTGTGAGGTCACTGGCGCCGTAGCTGTGAGGTCACTGGCACCGTAGCTGTGAGGTCACTGGCGCCGTAGCTGTGAGGTCACTGGCACCGTAGCTGTGAAGTCACTGGCGCCGTAGCTGTGTGAGATCACTGGCGCCGTAGCTGTGAGGTCACTGGCGCCGTAGCTGTGAGGTCACTGGCGCCGTAGCTGTGAGGTCACTGGCGCCGTAGCTGTGAAGTCACTGGTGCCGTTGCTGTGAGGTCACTGGCGCCGTAGCTCTGAGGTCACTGGCGCCGTACCTGTGAAGTCACTGGCGCCGTAGCTGTGAGATCACTGGCGCCGTAGCTGTGAGATCACTGGCGCCGTAGCTGTGAAGTCACTGGCGCCGTAACTGTGAGATCACTGGCGCCGTAGCTGTGAGATCACTGGCGCCGTAGCTGTGAGGTCACTGGCGCCGTGACTGTGAGGTCACTGGCGCCGTAACTGTGAGGTCACTGGCGCCGTAGCTGTGAGGTCACTGGCGCCGTAGCTGTGAGATCACTGGCGCCGTAGCTGTGTGAGGTCACTGGCGCCGTAGCTGTGAAGTCACTGGCGCCGTAGCTGTGAGATCACTGGCGCCGTGACTGTGAGGTCACTGGCGCCGTAGCTGTGAGGTCACTGGCGCCGTAGCTGTGAAGTCACTGGCGCCGTACCTGTGAGGTCACTGGCGCCGTAGCTGTGAGGTCACTGGCGCCGTAGCTGTGAGGTCACTGGCGCCGTAGCTGTGAGGTCACTGGCGCCGAAGCTGTGAGATCACTGGCGCCGTAGCTGTGAGGTCACTGGCGCCGTAGCTGTGAGATCACTGGCGCCGTAGCTGTGTGAGGTCACTGGCGCCGTAGCTGTGAGATCACTGGCGCCGTAGCTGTGTGAGGTCACTGGCGCCGTAGCTGTGAGGTCATTGGCGCCGTAGCTGTGAGATCACTGGCGCCGTAGCTGTGTAAGGTCACTGGCGCCGTAGCTGTGAAGTCACTGGCGCCGTAGCTGTGAGGTCACTGGCGCCGTAGCTGTGTGAGGTCACTGGCGCCGTAGCTGTGAGATCACTGGCGCCGTAGCTGTGTGAGGTCACATGCGCCGTAGCTGTGAGGTCACTGGCGCCGTAGCTGTGAGGTCACTGGCGCCGTAGCTGTGAAGTCACTGGCGCCAATCTAAACACAATTATTCATCTGAAAGTCGAGCAACGTTTACAATCTCGGATCCACTTCCCAGCCTGGAAACTTACGCCGGAGGAGAGAGGCTAAGCCACAGAACTCATCTCTAGAGAATGTAACACACTTAGTCTGTCCCTTATCCTTTGACTATAAGGAAGACAGTGGGTATAACAAATGCCTTCTTTACACATTCATAGGAGGAGGAAGATGCTGGTGAAAAGTAGTAAATCGTTGTGGAAATACTAGAGAGAAGGAGGGATGCTGGTAGAGGGAAGTACTAGAAAGATGGAGGGTTACATCTGAGGTGTCAGGAGAGACCTCTTCCCTCTTGCTCATCTCTCATACAATGCTTCCCTTCTCTCTGTTTTATTCATTCCCCTCTTCTTCCCTTCCTTCATCTCCCTCTCTCTCTCTCTCTCCTTCCCACCTCCCCCATCCCTTCACCACCCCCTCTATGCTCCATCCTCCTAGGAGAATAATATAACGCAAAAGCACTTGAAATAAAAATGCAAAATCGAGACCACTGATGAAATTCCTGAGGGTGTCACGGGTCCGCAACACGGAAAAGCTCACGCAATACAACCCGGAGTTATTCCCATTTTTACTCACTGTGTCATCCTGCCCACTTGGCACTCGTCTCTTGACGGGTCGTGGTTCGAGTGCCAGTGGCAGCAGGTGGGTGCTGAATGGTGAGGATGAGTTAGGTTATGTGAGAGGTGGAATTATCTAATTCCACTAATTCTTGTTATAACTAATTCTTGTTATAACTAAGTCTTGTTATGACCAAGTCTTGTTATAACTAAGTCTTCTTATAACCAATTCTTGTTATAACTAAGTTTTGTGATAACTAAGTCTTCTTATAACTAATTCTTGTTATAACTAATTCTTCTTATAACTAAGTATAGTCATGGTTATAACTAAGTCTATTTATAACCAATTCTTGTTATGACCAAGTCTTGTTATAACTAATTCTTCTTATAACTAAGTATAGTTATGGTTATAACTAAGTCTATTTATAACCAATTCTTGTTATAACCAATTCTTGTTATAACTAATTCTTGTTATAACTAAGTCTTTTTATAACTAAGTCTTGTTATAACCACTCCAGCATAAGGGTTCCTGGTCGTCCACTCCAGTTTTAACAAAATAACGGATCTCATTTCTTTCTTTCAATTCCAACTTCCAGGTAACTCATTCCCTTTTACTGCTATTCCAACTTTCATGCCAGAAACTATTTTCCTCTTTGTGTCATTGGTTTTTCGATTTCTTGAGCGAAGATTTACGTTCGCTAAGGCCCTTTTGGGCTTTCCCACAAGAGAGAAAATTTAACAATACGTATATACATTTATATCTATCATGTCTTTGTTGCAAAAGTATTTTGAGGGCAGAAAAAAACAAAAGTTGAAGAAATTCCAAAAAAAATTATCTATGATAATCAAATGCGAATTACAAAAAATCATATAAATTCAACCAATTTATATGTATTACTCACAAATATTATAATGCAAACCAGGTACATTGGTTGTGTAAAATTATAAATGTATATATACATCGTATGAAATTCAATACGAAGTGAAATTTCAGACGTGATAGACGATTCTATGCCAATCGTATTTGAAGTGAGTCACAGTGTGGTGGTACAGACAAGGTGATTACAGTGAGTCATAGTGTATATAAGAACATAAGAACAAAGGCAACTGCAGAAGGCCTATTGGCCCATACGAGGCAGCTCCTATCTATAACCACCCAATTCCACTCATATACTTGTCCAACCCGCGCTTGAAACAATCGAGGGACCCCACCTCCACCACGTTACGCGGTAATTGGTTCCACACAAATCAACAACCCTGTTACCGAAAATATGAGTGGGATTGGGTGGTTATAGACAGGAGCTGCCTCGTTGACCAGACCACATACTAGAAATTGAAGGGACGACGACGTTTCGGTCCGTCCTGGACCATTCTCAAGTCGATTGTGTTGTGTCGATTGTGGCCCATACGAGGAGCTGCCTCGTATGGGCCAATAGGCTTTCTGCAGTTACCTTTGTTCTTATGTTCTTATAGTGTGAAGGTGCAGACAAGGGGATTACAGTGAGTCATAGTGTGGCGGTTGCAAGGTAAGTTAGTCACCTTGTGGGAGCTATTAAGAGACAATCAAGTTACTCCGTATCGGGCAAAGTTGCAATGCATTCAATAACACATAAGACTTGGCTCCCAAGTTACATATCAAAATATATATATATATATATATATATATATATATATATATATATATATATATATATATATATATATATATATATATATATATATATATATATACACACGGAAAACAGACTATAATTTTTATGGATGGAGGGGGGGGGGGAGGATTAGGCCGAAGCTGTTAACAGTTTCAGTAGCCATGATCATCATCATCCTAGAGAGATGCAGCATCATCATCCTAGAGAAATGCATCATCATCATCCTAGAGAAATGCATCATCATCCTAGAGAGATGCAGCATCATCATCCTGGAGAGATGCAGCATCATCATCCTAGAGAGATACAGCATCATCATCCTAGAGAGATGCAGCATCATCATCCTGGAGAGATGCATCATCATCCTAGAGAGATACAGCATCATCATCATCCTAGAGAGATTCAGGAGCATCATCCTAGAGAGATTCAGGAGCATCATCCTAGAGAGATGCATCATCATCCTAGAGAGATGCAGGAGCATCATCCTAGAGAGATGCAGCATCATCATCCTAGAGAGATGCAGCAGCAGCATCCTAGAGAGATGCATCATCATCCTAGAGAGATGCAGCAGCAGCATCCTAGAGAGATGCAGCATCATCATCTTGGAGAGATGCTTGACGGTTGCTGGAGATAAATGCTTATGAAATTCTTCCCCCTCATCTTGCAGAGAGAGCGTCGAATGCGTCCCTTGACACAGGCGCACGTTCGCCAGACGCACATATGACTGGTTATCCTGTGTCATCATTAGATGATGATCATAATAATGATGATGATGAACGACGTAATTGTGGTGTTCCGAATGAATTGTTTATATATATATATATATATATATATATATATATATATATATATATATGAACTCTGGAAAGCCAAAATACTTTCCTATAACTCTGAATAACAAATAAAAACAGACAATATGTATGTTCTACACACACAAAAAAAAAAACATATGTGTGAACAAAGAATGAACAACATCATTATCTCGACAACCCACCCGTCTTCTCACTTAATAGGTCGTATTTTATACGGAATTGGCCGATTTGTTCAAAATGCGACCAATTAGTAAAAAAAATGAAAGACGGGGTAAGATTGACGCTTTACGACGTATCGGCTTCGATGGGTTAGGAGGGTTGATTGGGTTCGTGCGTTACTAGTGAGGCAGCAAACAGTTGCATTTTTAACGGAGGTGCACACTGAGGAAATAGGCTAGTTAGGCAGTGATGATATCTCAGATATCCCACTGACATATCTCCTAGAATACAGATATCTCGATAAATAAAGATATCTAAACTATTATAATAAACAAGCATGATATATCTCGTATAATTAACAATCGCAGGGAAGATAACACTCAATGATATCTGTTGTCTCTGTTGATATCTCAATGATATCTGTTTCAGCTAAGGTGTCTCTCAGTCATGCGAGGCGAGGATGATCACAGTCTATCTTCTTGAGATCTCGGTTATCTTGAGATGATTTCGGGGGTTAGTGTCCCCGCGGCCCGGTCCTAGACCAGGCCTCCTTCCCCAGGAAGCAGCCCGTAGCAGCTGTCTAACTCCCAGGTACCTATTTACTGCTAGATAACAGGGGCATCAGGGGTAAAAGAAACATTTTGCCCATTTGTCTCCGCCTCCACCGGGGATCGAACCCAGAACCTCAGGACTACGAATCCGAAGCGCTGTCCGACACCCTATCCGGGTGTCAAATAGAAATATTGCCGGAACAACCGTGGACATTTTCAAGAGGAAACTAGATTTATTCCTCCAAGGAGTGCCGGACCAACCGGGCTGTGGTGGGTATGTGGGCCTGCGAGCCGCTCCAAGCAACAGCCTGGTGGACCAAACTCTCACAAGTCGAGCCTGGCCTCGGGCCGGGCTTGGGCAGTAGAAGAACTCCCAGAACCCCATCAACCAGGTATATGTGGGCCTGCGGGCCGCTCCAAGCAACAGCCTGGTGGACCAAACTCTCACAAGTCGAGCCTGGCCTCGGGCCGGGCTTGGAGAGTAGAAGAACTCCCAGAACCCCATCAACCAGGTATATGTGGGCCTGCGGGCCGCTCCAAGCAACAGCCTGGTGGACCAAACTCTCACAAGTCGAGCCTGGCCTCGGGCCGGGCTTGCGGAGTAGAAGAACTCCCAGAACCCCATCAACCAGGTATCAACCAGGTATCAACCAGGTATCAACCAGGTATCAACCAGGTATCAACCAGGTATCAACCAGGTATCAACCAGGTATCAACCAGGTATCAACCTATCAATAAGGAAGGTATCCCACTTAATCCTCTTGCTAAGATATAACATACCGCTCAGTCATCTGAAGACAAAAGACTTCTCGGGTCATTCTGTTTATTAACTCAAAACAGCATCTGAACAAAAGACTTAACTCAGTCTTAAAGACTATAAAAAGATGCATCTTTAGAGCTCATTCGTTACCCGACCGAGCTACCTTGAGGTTACCTTGAGGTGCTTCCGGGGCTTAGCGTCCCCGCGGCCCGGTCGTCGACCAGGCCTCCTAGTTGCCGGACTGATCAACCAGGCTGTTGGACGCGGCTGCTCGCAGCCTGACGTATGATGGTCCAAAACGAACCGAAACGTCAAACGAAACACACTAACACCGGGAGCATCATCGGATGCTCCCGGACGGAGGTTCGAATCCTCGTCACGGCCCTTGTGGATTTGTTCGTCAAACGAAACCTCCTTTACACACAGAAATCACAATAGCGTGATGCATCAAATAAACAAATCCCTAAGGGCCGTGACGAGGTTCGAACCCTCATCACGGTCCTTGTGGATTTGAAACCACCTTTATTTTCAGATGCATGGGATCGAGTGTCTAAAAACGTTTAACAATAACACTTCATAAACGTATAATTAACTCCTACTCCCCCACAGTCACCTGTCAAAGGCTAACATATCTCCACTAACCGGACTAAGGGAGCCGGTCGGCCGAGCGGACAGCACGCTGGACTTGTAATCCTGTCGTCCCGGGGTCGATCCCGGGCGCCGGCGAGAACAATAGGCAGAGTTTTTTCCACCCTATGCCCCTGTTACCTAGCAGTAAAATAGGTACCTGGGTGTTAGTCAGCTGTCACGGGCTGCTTCCTGGGGGTGGAGGCCTGGTCGAGGACCGGGCCGCGGGGACACTAAAGCCCCGAAATCATCTCAAGATAACCTCAAGATAGCCACTCTAAGACAACTCACCCATCCATCTCTCGGACTTGAGAATGGTCCAGGACGGACCGAAACGCCGTCGTCGTCCCTTCACCTTCTAGTGCGTGGTCTGGTCAACATACTTCAGCCACGTTATTGTGACTTGCATGAGAGCCAACCTATCCCACAGACTCGCATCATTTACGACCCGGTCTCGGGGTCTTAGACCTTCCTAACAAACAATTTAAGCGAACGAACTTTCTTGTGAAGATAAAGCAATATAAAAACAATGTCGGCGCCTCTCCTAGAGCCCCGCAAAACCCGGCGTTCTAGAGCCCCGCAAAACCCGGCGTTCTAGAGCCCCGCAAAACCCGGCGTTCTAGAGCCCCGCAAAACCCGGTGTTCTAGAGCCCCGCAAAACCCGGCGTTCTAGAGCCCCGCAAAACCCGGCGTTCTAGAGCCCCGCAAAACCCGGCGTTCTAGAGCCCCGCAAAACCCGGCGTTTCTAGAGCCCCGCAAAACCCGGCGTTCTAGAGCCCCGCAAAACCCGGCGTTCTAGAGCCCCGCAAAACCGGCGTTCAAGAGCCCCGCAAAACCCGGCGTTCTAGAGCCACACAAAACCCGGCGTTCTAGAGCCCCGCAAAACCCGGCGTTCTAGAGCCCCGCAAAACCCGGCGTTCAAGAGCCCGCAAAACCCGGCGTTCTCGAGCCACACAAAACCCGGCGTTCTAGAGCCACACAAAACCCGGCGTTCTAGAGCCACACAAAACCCGTCGTTCTAGAGCCCCGCAAAACCCGGCGTTCTAGAGCCACACAAAACCCGGCGTTCTAGAGCCCCGCAAAACCCGGTGTTCTAGAGCCACACAAAACCCGGCGTTCTAGAGCCCCGCAAAACCCGGCGTTCTAGAGCCACACAAAACCCGTCGTTCTAGAGCCCCGCAAAACCCGGCGTTCTAGAGCCCCGCAAAACCCGGCGTTCAAGAGCCCCGCAAAACCCGGCGTTCTAGAGCCCCGCAAAACCCGGCGTTCTAGAGCCCCGCAAAACCCGGCGTTCTAGAGCCCCGCAAAACCCGGCGTTCTAGAGCCACACAAAACCCGGCGTTCTAGAGCCACACAAAACCCGTCGTTCTAGAGCCACACAAAACCCGTCGTTCTAGAGCCCCGCAAAACCCCAGAACTGAACTACGGTAATTTTAACACCTGTCTAAGGCGCGTCGTCATCACAGAGAGGAATTAACGTCTAAGAATGTCAGTAAATGAAGCACAGAAATAACAGCACATCTTTTGCTCTTAATAAAACACAGAAAGAGATGGAGAAGCAGGAAATGGTAAGTCAGAAAAACAGGAATGTCAGGGGTAAAAAAAGAGGCGAATATTGCAAGAAAGGAGCGGAAATGACAAACGGAAGAGGGAAAGAAGAGCAAGAGGACAACCAGGTCCTCCCCGAGCCCACTCACACACTCTCAAAAACACATTGAATACATCTCCTAATTCTCCTCTTATGAGGTATATCAATATATCTTTACGGGTGAAAATAATATTTTATCATTAATTATTAGTATTATAATTATTTTTATTATTATTCAGAGTAATAACACTAGCGTGATGCATCAATCCATAAGTGCCGTGATGAGGGTTCGAACTTACGTACTGGGTGTTCCCTGGCACACCCTACAGCCAACTAGACCACGACACGAGCCCAACGCACAGGTTCGAGTCTGCATCATGGCTCCAATGGATTTGCTCAGTCAAGATTTTGCAATGGATTATTATTAGCATCATTATTATAATTGATGTATCAGTTGGGGTGGACGGTAGAGCGACGGTCTCGCTTCATGCAGGTCGGCGTTTAATCCCCGACCGTCCCATAAGTGGTTGGGCACCATTCCTTTCCCGTATCCCATCCCAAATCCTGATCCTGACCCCTTCCAAGTGCTATATAGTCATTTTTATTATTATTATTATTTTTCTACCACAGACGTGGCCACACATTTACAATGCTAACCAGCATATATACATTTATATCGTCGTAATGGCTTGGCGCTTTCCCCCTGATAATTCCCTCCCTCCGGTAAGATGATAAGAGGAATTAACAGTGCAGAGATATAGATGTGAACACCTTACAGCAGTCTCTGGTGACCAGGTATACTGATAGTCTCTTGCGTGTGTTTTTTTAATTGTATATCTCTCTTTCCCACTCCTCTCTCTCTCTCTCTCTCTCTCTCTCTCTCTCTCTCTCTCTCTCTCTCTCTCTCTCTCTCTCTCTCTCTCTCTCTCCTCTCTCTCTCTATCTCTCTCTCTTCCTCTCTCCCCCATCTCCACCTCTCTTCCCTACTCTTACTCAGCACCTCTTTCTCTCAATCTCTTCCTCTCTTCATCTTACTCCTCTTCCCTCTTTCCTTTTCTCTGTTACAGCATTCTTTCTCCTCCCGCTCTCATCCATTCTCTCTCCCTCCTTCCCCTCTCTACGATGTCCTATATCATCCATCCTCTTCTCTCTCTCTCTCTCTCTCAATCTCCCCCTTCTTTCTCCTCTCTCAGCTATCTTCGCCTCTCTTCCATTTTCCCCTTCTCTAACTTTCTCCCCACTCTTCCCCACTCTATGACCCCTCTCTTTCCCTCCCCTCCCCTTTTCTCCCCTCTCCCCCCTATCTATTCTAATCTTCCCTATGTCTTGCGTCTCCCAATCTTGCCTTCTTTCCCCCTCTAATCTTCTCCACCTCTCTTTTCTCTTTCTCTCTTTATTTCCCTCTCATACTATTAAATATACGAAGCACAGAAAAAATAATAACTCTACGGAAAACGTATCCCCGATATCAATGAATGAAATTGAAAAAATCATTTAGGCGATATACATGCCGAAATTTCTTAGAAGTGTGGCACTGGGGCCGACTCCAACTGACGTATGACACTCCCATACCGCCACACTTTTATAAATATAAATAATACAATATTTTTATTTTGTGTTATCATTGCTACTATAATAATTACTTATAACTATAAGAAATTACAAACAGCTACAACTAATTACGAATACCTACAACCAATTTATATCAAACTAAAGATTCGCGAAACATTGCTAATACGATAACGAATATATTTGAATTGTTATTCTTGGATAAAGTGAAAAAGTATTTAAGGAAAAAACAATAGTGAGAAACAGGAGTAAAACCCTTAGGCTTCGTGTGAGCTTATCGCAGCTAGCAATTAGCAGACACCAACACTACATCCACACCAACACTACACCCACACCAACACTACACCCACACCAACACTACACCCACACCAACACTACACCCACACCAACACTACACCCACACCAACACTACACCCACACCAACACTACACCCACACCAACACTACACCCACACCAACACTACACCCACACCAACACTACACCCACACCAAC
>NW_025559070.1:0-15100 GCF_020424385.1 Procambarus clarkii
AAAAAGAAAAAATGATGGGTAGGCTTATGTTAGGTCACGTTTGTTAAAAAGTTTAGAACATTTGATTATATACTGTGAAAGGGAAGAGTCAACAGCAACAAAGCCAGGACTCAAGTTCATGTTGGGTAGGTTGTGTATCAGAGCCGATTCGACAAGACGGCGTCTGTGTAGGGTAGAGGCAGGAAAGATTATTTTAGAGGAAGACCAATCAATAGGATGACCATAATCCCTAACATGACAGAAGAGAGCATTGTTAGTGTCTGCAGACTTAACACTTCTTTTGTGTTCCTTAAGTCTGTCATTAAGTTCCCCAAAGTATTGGAGAGGACAAGACGAACAGGAAATAGAGTAGACACCAGCAGCATTAGAGGCAGGAGGACATTTCAAGCAGGTCAACATTTTTCAGCCATGTTATTGTGACATTTAATCTGCAAATCCATACTTATTCCATTATCACCAGTTCATATATTTCCATTCAGATCAAACCAGCATGAGATATGTATTTGTGTCTCTTAAAGCTATTTAAACTTTTGCAATTTGAGATTAAAGATTCAATACTTACCTTAGTTACTGGTAAACATTCACATGTACATAGCTGAGAGGCATGAGCTGCTAGGAACAGCTACTGACACTAACCCTGATTTCACTGTAAGACTGAACAGTTAGTGGAAACATAATCACCACCTACAAAATTCTCAGAAGAAATGACAGGGATAGATAAGACAAACTCTATAGTATGCGTTTGTTTTTTTATCTACACACACACACACACACACACACACACACACACACACACACACACACACACACACACACACACACACACACACACACACACACACACACACACACACACACACACACACACACACACACACACACACACACACACACACACACACACACACACACACACTGCATCAACACCAAATTCCTTACCAGGCAGAATGTAAACAACAGAAGTTCGATACGAACGTCATCAATCCTCCTCGCACTATGTGCTTCGATTACTCGATACCGCCTCAAGAGCAGACAGTAACAAGCAGCCCCACCCACCCACCGACTACCGTCACTCGCCCCTCACAAAGGAGTCCAACTCTACTCGACCGTCGACGAAAATAGCACATGATATGAACAACGTCTACTAGCAACTGTTTCGTAACTGAGAGCGTATCTCTCTATGTGTGGTACAACAGAGCGTATATCTCCTGGTATGGTACAACAGAGCGTATATCTCCTGGTATGGTACAACAGCCTAGTGTGGTACAACAGAGCGTTTATCTCCTAGTGTGGTACAACAGAGCGTATATCTCCTAGTGTGGTACAACAGAGCGTATATCTCCTGATATGGTACAACAGCCTAGTGTGGTACAACGGAGCGTATATCTCCTATAGTATGGTACAACAGAGCGTATCTCTCCTTTTGTGGTACAACAGAGCGTATATCTCCTAGTGTGGTACAACAGAGCGTAAATCTCCTAGTATGGTACAACAGAGCGTATATCTCCTGGTATGGTACAACAGCCTAGTGTGGTACAACAGAGCGTATATCTCCTATAGTGTGGTACAACAGAGCGTATATCTCCTAGTGAGGTACAACAAAGCGTATCTCTCTTTGTGTGGTACAATAGCCTAGTGTGGTACAATAGAAGATACAAAGAGAACCTGCGGGACCTTCTGAGAATAATACTTTGCAAATGAGTTCAGCTGTTGACCACCTTCCTTTCAGCTTGGTTCTTTTCATGTTTTTACTTTGTTAAGTACCTTTAGTAACAAAAATATAATGCCAGTATGAAAAATAATTACTAAAATAACAGTGATTTTTCTCGATGACAATAATTAACGCAATAAGAATAAAATTAATAATGTAAATAAAAGTAATAATAATAATAATAATGAGAGTTAAAGTAATAATAGTAATAATAATAATAATAATTTATTATTTTCTGTTGCACAATCAAATCAAAGCACCCAGGTCGCTTCCCCCTCTTTCTACTCTTTCCCCCTCTCTTCCCCCTATCTCTTTCTTGACCCCCTCGTCTACATTCCCTTTCATCCTTCCCCTCATCCTCCCCGTCTTCCTCCTTCCACTCTACCCTCCCCCCCCCTCTCCCCCTTCTCACAGAAAATGTATTATTTAGAAGCACTGAAACAACTATATGGGTTTCTCAGATTTATTTTATTATTAACATGTTTATTTTCACCTGCATTTATGTTGCTGACCTGGACTATATGAAGGGGAGTACTGAGATGATGCTACGTGATGATAAAAGACCCCGGATGGTTAGTCATACAGAGCCACATGTACCTGTTGAAATTGTAAAATACAACTTGTATATATGATTAGTTGTGTGGGTAGCCCAGCCCAATTTCAACCATCATTGATCATCTGCAGATCAAGTGAGCTTTCTATTGTTTTAGCTCACTGTTACTAATATATATTTTGTATTTCAATTTTTTTGGAGTTGATGAGATATCTGTCAGCTAATAATTCTCAGGCTGAACCAAGTTAAAGGAAGTATTGGAGTTCTTACGTGGATGAAAGTATTTAATATTGTAACATGATCATGTCCTTGGAGTAAGTAGGGTAGCAGATGTGTTTAATGTTAGCACTTATATTGTTTCTGACGTAAAACAGTAAGAAACGAGTGTTTGGTTTGGAACATTGAGAAAACATGATACAAATTTTATTAGATTAAGTAGTTTTACGAGAGTTTTTCTTCTGCAGTTAATCTAGATTAGACTGGTCTTCGTAAGACATTAGTTAAAATGTACGTAAATATACCATAATTTCCTTTCTTTTGCCATACAACTAATTTAAAAAGAATTCTTTATATACTCTATATGTGTACATAAAAAGATGTGTTGTATAACTGGTAGTAAACTAAATTTTTCACCAATAAATAGTGAAAAACGCTATGTTACATATTATTGTATATTGTACTGTAAATCCAATACAGTTCAGGGATAAATAAATCATTTTGATGTCTGGAGGTAGACATGCACATTTGCGACGACACTTCATCAGGCTTTACCTAAGGACATTATATGGATATGAGGAGAGGAGATAATGTTTATCTAAACAGCGAATGTTTCGTAACATGTCTTGGTCAAAATATACCAAGTGTATGATATGATAGACTCCTTTGTCAGAACAGACAAAGTGAATGTTTTGATTTCAACATAGATATTTACTATAGAGAGTTACCAGATATCAGCTGGACAATGCTGAAATTTCCAAATATGAATGTAAAAAATCTTTGAGTCATAATGAGAAAACCTCAAGGAACAGACCAAAGTCCAAATGTCCGGAACATGGTAAACAATATACTGAGATTTTTAGTAGTGATAGCAATAGGACAACTAATCATGAAATGGATAGACGAGAGGGTGAACCTCTCATATCATTATATTCCCTCATAGTTTACTTTTGCCTTTATGTTCAGCACTAAATTTCCATTACTAATAAGTTTTCACAATTAAAAGCAACATCTGTATTACTAAATATAATGGCACAGATTAGGTTTAGATCGAGCTTGCAACAACCAAAGTAATTAACGTTAGTGATATGTTAACAAAAATTATGTTAATACAGATTTTGATAACTCTAATAATATTAAAACTGAATTTAATAGAGATAATAGTTGTAACAATAATATTATTATTAATTTTCATAATAACCACATCAACGATAATAATAATATTTATAATGATAATACTATTACTAATAATTATAATAGAAATAACAAAAATAGCAAAAAATATTATACTTGCAAATTAACAAAAGCCAAAATCCCCCATTAACCAAGGATGACTTTTCATGATTTAATAATAGCTGTGAGACGCTAGATACATTGTTTATGTGAACATTTCTCACTTCTGGAGCCTCTCACTTTCTCCTAACTCCGCTCGATGATACATGCATTAAGTATTACAATTGATGTGGAAGCGTAGAGAGAGACAGAGAGAGAGAGAGAGAGAGAGAGAGAGAGAGAGAGAGAGAGAGAGAGAGAGAGAGAGAGAGAGAGAGAGAGAGGAGAGAGAGAGAGGGAGGGAGGGAGGGAGAGGGAGAGAGAGATTGAGAGAATGTATAATAAATTGTTATATACTGAAAGTTGTCATGCATAGTAATTATATGCTTTTTATTAAGCAAGAAAGAAATATCCTAGGATATTTTCTAATTAAGTTTAAGGGTTAGGTTAGGTTAGGTTACAGCGTTGTTCTGTGAATTCCTGTACCACCTTGAGGGAGTGTGACCACATGTAATGTGACACACACACGTCTGTCGGTGTTCTATATAGCGTCCGAAGGAAGTCCAGTTTGTGCTTGACAGATTTGTTCCAACCATTTAGTGCTTGGCATATTTGTTCAACTATTTTCAAGGAGTGAGGACTTCTCGGCCGTGTTTCTGGGTCCTTTACGCAGTATAAATTGATGAAACTTTTGAGTTGCTTTTCTCAACCCATCCTCCTGAAATGACATTACTTGCAATAATTATTTGGTTGAAAGTACCAATGTGTAGTGACAGACCTCCAATAATCCACTTTGTCTAATTATATCTTGGTACTTTCGAGCAAATAGTTGTTGTAAGTACTTTAATTTTATGAGGGGCAGGTTTTTCTGTAACTGTTTTTTTTCTTCTATCGTGTACTGTGCTACAGCCTTGTTGAGTACTCGCCTGGAACCACTGTAGTTCACTCCAAGTGTTCGCCTGAGGTTTAAACCCTCACTTTCACCACACAATCCAAAAATGAGAGTACCTGAAGCGACTGTGGGTTGAATGTACAAAATATGGACTATTGAACAAAATACAGTTATTCGCTGTGTACTATTGGTGAACTATAGAAGCTACTGCAACCTAACCATCAACTAATCCTCTCATCTGCCTAAACTACCAATCAAAGGCCAAATAAATGCAATATTATGAATAATTAGGTACATATATGTTCTCAATTACACCGAGGAAAGGTTTTGGTGTGGTTTTTGCTACTTTACTCACGCCCTTCAAATAGCTGTTAGTACGAAACGTGGATTATATTTCTTTTGGAGGGGGGACGTGAAGACGGGGGGCTGTGAGCCCAAGAGGTAACAGCTCGATCCTGCAGGCACACATAAATAGTAAAACACAATCTTCCTCACTCTGCATTTTATTGAAGAGTAATTGCACAGGAGGGTAACCATCAGTGTTACTCACACGATAGTGAATCCCGTTTAAGCGAGCCAAGGAGTCAAGTGAATTCAACATGAATTTCCTGACGGATAGCCAGAGTAGATCAATGTGGATGTCCGCTTCTGATTCTTTTAACGAAATCAATGGTGCGGCCGGTGGCGTGAGGATCTACGAGCTCCCTGGGCAAAGGCTGGAACAACCCGGTCTGTGTTTGCGTGCAATTGCATGAACAATTTTGAGCCTCACTGTCAAAAGTTGGAATCCCCACATCGCTGCAGGCATTTACATGTGAAGTTTCAGTTCATTGTTATCCCACATTTTTGTGACTCAGTAAAACATGATTTGGAAGTTTAAGAACTCGTGAACCCATCGCTATAACATTACTTAACTGCTCGCAGATAAGATAGTAGGTAGTTCAATAAGTATGTAGGTGGCCAGGTTGGTAATTACACACTTTGGGAGGAATGAATGTAGGTAGGTAGGTAAATAGGCAGAGAGGTAGGCTGGTAAGTAGGCTGTATGTAGGCAAATAAGTTGGTATGTAGGACGGCAGGTAGGTAAACAACCAGGCCATAAGGTAAGTAGGTAGGTAGGTTGCCAGCGGCCAGACACCGGTACCTGGGTGACCTCGCTATAACAGTGGTTGCCGCTGTCGCTACTCGAGAATTCTGATATCGACGTACATTCCAAAGGATAAACGAATGTTGTTCCAGTCCTTGTTCCTTCTTATAGATTATCATGCACTTTCTCTTCCCAGTTATCTTTCTCTTTTAATTCCCATTTATCTTCCTTTGTAGTATATATAGTGATCTCTAACTTGTATGTGAAAGACAAACGAAAATATATATTCGTCAACACTGTAAAAGCGCTTCAATCATCTTCTGTGGTTGAGTTCTCTTTAATTTACTACATTATAGAGGGTCTAACAGATCTATTACCCTATTCATGTGAGACAAGAAAATGTATGTATGCTGGTGAATACAAATTGGCTAAAAAAAATCATATTCTACCATTTCGTTTCCTATTTTGTATAGGTTACTTTTCATTATTATTTAAATGGATTGACAAAGATTTTTGTTTGCACAGATTAGTATAGAAGCTAACGAGCTCTACCTTGTGCTAGCAGGCTGAGAGCGTTTCCTTTACTCACTAAGCCTATTCCCATTAGTTTTCTCTAGAGCACGACCCGCCAACAGGTTAGCAACTAAGCACCCAATTACTGCTGGGTGAACAGAGGCGAACAGTTAAGGATTGGCAGCTAGTCACTCTTCCCTGCCCGAGACTCGAACCCAGGCCAAACCTCACGCGAGGTGAGAGGCAAACGTTTTATCACTGGACCACTGGACCAGATTAAATCTCAAAACGTAGATACGTAAAACTGTTGAATCAGACGTTCTAAATATAGATTTTGTTAAGTAATTTTAATCCGAGTTGAAGTTCGCTGTAAACAGCAAAAAAAATCCGTAATAGAATACTGTAATTCTGTATTCAGTATCAGTGCCGCTGGCCCGCCATTATTCAACTTTTTACAACTGTTATATTTTTGTTCACTAACTTTGGAATTAAATACATAAATTTCGACATGTATATCCCACTTGTTTCAAGCTCTCCTTTAGAATATCAGTTGGTATCATATGTATATATGTATATATATATATATATATATATATATATATATATATATATATATATATATATATATATATATATATATATATATATATATATATATATATATATATATATATATATATTTAATATGGTCACATTTTGGCCAGTTACCAAATATATCCTAACTTTCGTTGATAGTCAATAAAAGTCAGTTTGATAGACACCCCAGTTGGTTTCAAGAGTTTACTCAGGAGTGAAACATACTTACCAAAATTAGGTTAAAAAAAATTCACATTTTGACTTTTAGCATTTTGCATCATTATCTATTTTCTTGATTTTGGAATCAAATGTGATAGCTGTCAGCGTCAGAACTGAGAGTAAAAGAGTCGTCATTTAGGTGTGTATCAAAGGATTAAATGTAAAAAAAAAAAATCCCCTGTTAAAAATAATAACAGTGATTGTAAATGATTAAATTTTCGGAGAAGAGACTCGACACTTCCCCTCCATAAGAGTGATCACAAGTATTTATATTCACAAGAGCACGTGAAGCGATTTATGAGGTCGGCCGAGAGCTGAACACCACATATATAACTTTCAAAGTGCAATTTATGGATGCAACTTTATGCAACGTTGCCTTCGAGGAAAAAAATTGTGAAGGAAAAGAATAAAGAAACAAAATATGCTCCTGAATGTTGTATATTGTATATTGTGTCGTTCGAGGGCGAGAAAAATACTTCTTTTTCTCTCTCTTCCTGTATATATATATATATATTATAAGAACTTCTGGTATATGTAAAGAACACAAAAAATCTTCACAGGATGACCTCAGATACCCATTCAAATTAGGACGGAAAAAAATGTTTAAAAAACTCTTTGAAGAGATTTTCATAATGCGAGTAGTAATCTCGGTCACGTATGTCGATGGTGTGGGTTCTTAAGAGACTGAAATGAAGGTGGACATAGAGATACAAAGAGAGACAGATAAAGCAACATGTTGAATGATAGATAGAAGCAGAGAAACTATCTACGGTTTTCCTTAAAGCACACACACATTACTGCCAACACAGCTTGATTGTCCTGTTCCTATTAATAAGAATATCTCTCAAGCTCATAAGCCTTCCTCTTATATAAAATAAATATACACTCCATTACTCCTTCGCCTTCCTCACAACACTAAGAACATCCCTCTTTCCACAGAACATTTCCCTCACTCCATCATCACCATCTCTCCACCAAGAACACCTCCCCTGGCTCGATCATCTCCAACACTCTGACATCCTCTATCCACCAAGAACATTATCCACCCTCCCCCCTTCACTTCATCACATATAATGCTGTTAAATCTTCAAGGGGAGGCAACATTCCCTGAAGACAACAGCTCCCAACATCCGCCTACTTGCCTCGCCCTTGTCTCATTCCCTTTATCTGTGTACGTGTCTGTCTAGTCAAGCCCTGTCTAATGACATCAGTCAACATGTCTGTTTAGAGTGTAATGTAAACAAAAAATCCACAGAATAACTATATATTCTTATTGCATTCATTCTAGTCTGTACATTACCTCTACTTCAGATTGTCTATTTGGCCACATTGTTTATTTGTATAATTTTATGTAAGTAAGGGATTTAGGGACAGAAAGAGATACTAGTGCATGCGTAAATTAATATTCCTCGAAAGATAATTCAGTTTAACAGCAGTACGGGACGTGAGGCAAGCAGGGGGAGAGTTTATCACTGTCAGCGCAAAGAAAAGTGTTATGTTACAAAGCGATCAATAGCGAACAATAATATTTTGTCAAACACTTTTTATAGCAGAGGCATCATAACCAAGTAAATTTCAGCTTTAGTTGAATTTTTATGTAAAGTTAAAAAACTTTCATTTATGAGATATAATATAGATAAATTATAGGTATTATATAAATTATATAATATAGGTATAATATAGAATAAAAAAGCTCTGTGACTTTCTCGAACAATACTAACAGATCTAATTTGTTTAATTATAAATAATTATTGCAGCAATTCCTTTAACCATGTTAGACTAATGTTTATCTTATAGCAAAGCATCATTAGCTTTTAGTAGCTTCAAGTGAGCTCTGTTTGGGTACTGGAGAAGTAGACTTTGTCTCGAGTTGGTAATGTAATGATCCAGAGTTCGAATCGCTATAATAGGAGCAGTTTTATTTGAGAGTTCAGTGAATTTTCACGGTAAATGCTATCGGGAAAGCTCAACTAGCTCCCGGATAGCCAAACCAAATGAAGATTATATAACTTTCTTTCTCATATAATACAGAAGATATGATGACACTGTTTACATATTATTTACATTATACACAGCACACTGTTTTGAGAATGTGAAAATACACTAATTTTCTCATAAATCTACTAATTTTTTTCTGTCGCAATTCGTAGAGAACTTTGTCATTACAGTTAAACTAATTTAACTAGCCTATTAAATTTTTAACTAGCCTATTAAATTAAATTTTCGTGATTTTTACACCCCAAGACAATAAGTTGAAGATATCTCTTCAAGTAATATTCACAATAAATTCAAAATTTAACCTTTTTTTCTTAACTTGCTCATTTGGGATCCGGTGTAAGGCGGTCGAAGGGTAATTAGTCTAGCTAATGACCCACGAAGTAATTAGTGCTGCAGGTGATTCAGACCATCCTGGCAATGAAGTATACGCACCAATGAACACGTAATTTTTCCAAGCTAAAATCGTTATCAAATATTAATAAAATACAAGATAAAAGGGGTGAAAACTTAGAGCAGAACAAACCAGATGAAGCATAATAGAGTGAATGACAGTAGCTAGAGACAACGTCACAATGAAGCACTCCATTTCCAGTGGCATTGTCTGTCACTAATGGTTGGGACTGTCAAGAGAGAGAGAGAGAGAGAGAGAGAGAGAGAGAGAGAGAGAGAGAGAGAGAGAGACAGAGAGACAGAGAGAGACAGAGAGAGAGAGAGACGACGGCTGAGGGATGTATCATCTCTGTATTTCATAGTGTCTGTCTGCTAGGTATGATTATTCTTTAACTGCCGGTGTCTCTTTTTGTATATTATTTATTTTGTTGATTATTGATGGGTATATTTTCTACAATACAACGTCTGTCTGGGATGCTCTCGGACGTAGGTTCGAATCATCGTCACGGCCCTTGTGGATTTGTTTATTTTCTACAACGTTTCGTTCCACTCTAGAATATCTTCAGGTAAGGAATGACCATACAAGTTGTTGTATGATTCAGCTACTCGGAACAAAAAGTTCGAAGTAG
Source organism: Procambarus clarkii (assembly GCF_020424385.1). Taxonomy (NCBI): domain Eukaryota; kingdom Metazoa; phylum Arthropoda; class Malacostraca; order Decapoda; family Cambaridae; genus Procambarus; species Procambarus clarkii. Next base: position 10,057 of record NW_025559070.1, read on the forward strand.
CACGGGCTATGGTGAGCCCGTAGTGGACTTACCTGGCACAGGAGCGGCGCTGTAACTGACCATACAAGGTGCAGATTTATCTTAAATACACAAGCGAAAGAGGTGAAGTTGTGTTGGGGATAAGGTGAAGAAATCACCTCACTTTAGCGTCTGTAGGGAGTTGAGAGTCTTGTAGAGGGGATCAAGAGCAACAACAGCTTCAAGAGTCAGACGTTGCAGTGAGGGTACCAACAAGTGTCGCCTTAGTGTGTGTGTTTGAGTTTGTGCGGGCGTGCACACACACACACACACACACACACACACACACACACACACACCACACACACACACCCACACACACACACACACACACACACACACAACTAGGTGAGTACATACACTCACACACACACACACACACACACACACACACACACACACACACACACACACACACACACGCACACACACACACAACTAGGTGAGTACATACACTCACACACACACACACACACACACACACACACACAAGGATCATGTCTAAGCTATGAAGAAATCCCGTAGGAACTAGACTTCACTTCAATGGAGAAAAGAAGGAATACGCCAAACATGATAACGACGTACAAGATACTAACATGGATTGACAATGTATATATGTAGAAGCGATGTTCAAATTAAAGAACAATAGAACAAAAAGACATAACTGGAAACGGCAAACTCAGAAGAGTCACAGAGATGTCAAAAAGATCATTCTAGGCGTCGTAGCAAGTTGCATGAGCAAGGTTAGGAAATTGTCAAAGCCAATTCAATACTCAGTTTTAAACGTAAAATATGATCAGAAAAACGAGTGAAAAAATAGTGAGTACATATAACTAATAATGATCAAAAGGCGGAGCCGAAGTGGAAAGTTAAGAAAGAAGAAGCATATAGTAAGAATTATAAATAAGAAATATTATTAAACAGATGTTTAAAACAACGAGAGAATAAATTAGGTAAAGGAAACATGGAATTATTGGTCTAAATAATACCCCGACGCGAGGGAAGAGTCAGCAAAAGAATCAGGCTACCGGGGAACTAACATAACCACCTCGGTGATATATGAAGCCAATTGAAAAATATTTAGCTGAATCGACCTCCATTTCTCAAAAAAAAAAATAAAACATAAAACATCATGTGAAAATTCCCTCCGCAGGTTATATTATTTATTTTCATTCATGCGGTAAAATGTATCAATATTTTTATTTAATAGCATACGAGGGCATGGAGTAGACATTTCATAAATGAAATGGAAACAATCGTGTTTTTAAGGGAATAATTAAATTGAAGTATTGTGTACTCGAGTTAAGCGTCATATAAGTAAAAAATTTCAAAAAATGTTTTGCGTCTCTTTTTTTTTAATATCTGTCTCTGTCTGTCTGTCTGTCTGTCTGTCTGTCTCTCTCTCTCTCTCTCTCTCTCTCTCTCTCTCTCTCTCTCTCTCTCTCTCTCTCTCTCCTCTCTCTCTCTCTCTCTCTCTCTCTCTCTCTGTTTCAGAATGCCTCCATCCGCCTTTAAAGGATCTGGTTCTTTCGTCAGCTAGAAATGCAATATAGTGAGAGTAGAAACAGGTGGAAAACTCTGTATTATAAAAAAAAATATGTTTTCAGGATCTGGCTCCCCTGAGGCCACTGCCATTGTGGGGAGAGAAGACCCACTCGACGCACACAATGCCAGGTCCTCCTCGATACTCTCAACAAACTACACGGTTTTCGGTGTTTACGATTCTCAGAAACGGTGTTCTGCCCCCTCTTAAATATGAAGATTATAAACAGCGACAGTGTCAATACGTGTTACAAGATGCATTAAATATACATATTCTGTGAAACTTAATTAAATACTGAATCATGTAATTCTGGATATTTTTTTTTTAATAGAAATTATTGTTGATATTATTATTATTATTATTGTTAGTATAACAATGATGAACACAATGATCAAATGAAAATATTATAGGTTCAGTCCAATACAAATTATTGAATATTATAGGTTCAGTCCAATACAAATTATTGAATATTATAGGTTCAGTCCAATTGACAAATATGAATAATAAATAATAATAATTACTGTAATTATTATTAGTATTATTATTAAATTATAATATAAGTAATATTAACTTACAACAGTATTTTTGTGGATTCCTGCCCCCAAAATACTTGTTAAATCTGTTGTTAAAACTGAGTTTATTTTTCTGTAGCGAATTTTATCGTAGAGTCACTGGAGACAAACTCTGGGAGAAACTTTGTTGTGTAAACAGAGAAACAGACAGTGCAGTAATTACAGGTAAACAGGGTTCAGTCAGTCCTGGTGTGCTTTCTTTGCTTCGTGTGTGTTTCTTAAACCCTCTCGTTCTTTATATTTGTCATATTTGTCTATCTGTAACGGGGTTTCTGTCATTTATTACTACATCTCCTATTTTGGGGAGCTGTCTCTCTCTCCTCTCTCAAGCTCACACACCAAATTATTGAGAATCGATGGAAATTCATTGATTTTCTGCTTCTTGGAATTCCTGGTATCAAATCATATTTCACAGAGCTTCCAACAGTCTCGCATTTTGAGGAAAGTAACATTGTCCTCGATGTGACCTGATCTTTCCTCTCAGTCTTTATATTCAGATGCCTACATGTCCACCATTTTCTCTTGCCTTGTCTCTCTCTCTCTCTCTCTCTCTCTCTCTCTCTCTCTCTCTCTCTCTCTCTCTCTCTCCTTTCCCCTCTCTCTCTCTCTCTCTCTCTCTCTCTCTCTCTCTCTCTCTCTCTCTCTCTCTCTCTCTCTCTCTCTCTCTCTCTCTCTCTCTCTCTCTCTCACGAAAATGAATATAAATGTATTGGTCAACCATTGGACTGAGACGGTAAGTAAATACACAGTAGTGAAAGCATAACGTCTCTCGACGCAGCCTTAAGGTCGTTACTCTCGGTAAAACACAAATAAAACATTCCCAAACCACAAAGCTTCTTTGCAACGGCCCAAATTTGCACATTGAACATTGATCCCATTAGTAGTCTCGACACACTAAATTACGTTTAGATTTAATTACGTTTAGATTAATAATTACGTTTTAATTACTTTAATTAATTTAATTTACCTTTAATTACGTTTAGAAGCTAAATGCAAACAAATCACTTGAACCTAATGAACTACCCGCCGGAACCTTAAAGATTCGACTCCTAATTGCGTTGCGACTAACAGTGTTGTATAAGAAGTCACTAGTGACGAGCAAGTAAGTAGCTTGTTAAGTAATTGGGACATCATTATGACTCAGAACCCTCCAATCTCCAGGCCTCTATGAAATGGTCTTGTCGCTGTTAATTAGGAGCGTGCATCTGTGAACACCCAGTGCATAAGTTCGATCCCTCATCACGGCTCCTGTGGATTTTCTCACTGACATCGTCACATATTATATATATATATATATATATAATATATATTTCCGTTCCTGTTAATCATCATGAATAACAGGCGTAAAAATTTAGTCTTGAAATTAATTTCTCGGTTTATTTTGTTCATGTCGTAGCTTGTAATTTCGTCCTGGGTAGTTATTATCGTCCTTACTTTAAGTGTGCCTTAGGGAGGTATTACATTACGCTGGTATTGGGGCTATTGGCACCATCACTTCCCACCGCACGCTCCTTCTTCTCATTCTCTTTCATCTTCTATTTGTTCTTCTCGTATTCTTATTTTGTTCTGTTATTCTTGTCTCTCGTTTTCTACTTATTTTCATATGAATGTTTATTTTCTCTATTTTATTTTGTTGTTGGTTTTTGTACTTTTTCTTCTCTTTCTTCACCTTTTTCTTCTTCTTCTTCTTCTTCCTTTTCTTCTGGCATACTTTTCCAGTGTTGATCAACACATCTTGCCAATAACAACAAGCAAGTAAGTTCACCATCGGGCGAAAGTGAACTTACCTGTTCGAAACTGTTCGGAGTTCGCCGCTGAGCGTACAAGCACCATGGTGAGCCCACACTATTGTTCACTCTCGGGGTAGTCCTGCATTATTTGCTGTGGGAGAGAGAGGCATGGGAGCAGTGGGGGAAAAATAATGGAAAAAATAGAGAGAGACTGTAAATTTATTCTGTAACATACAACGTGAGAGGAGGAAACAACTAGATTATATTGACCCTTAATCTGATATATTTCTTGGCAGCTTTGCTGCCCCTTGAGAAAATCCGAAGGAACCGTGATGAGGGTTCGAACCTATGCAGGGGGGTGTTCCCCCATACACACGCTCTATAGCGACTAGACCACGACATGGTGTAAGGATTGCACCCTGGAGTTCTACTGACATCACTAGGGTGTCCTGAGGCTTTTACTGAAGCTGGAACCTGATTTTCACCCAATCCCCCGCCATATTACACCCCTACCGTATAGACTCGAATCCTCATCACTGTTCCTACGGATGTTCTCATTGATTCAGTCACATTAGTGTGAGTACTCAATGTTTTTGCTTCCTCATGGTCATAATCTTCATCTCAATTTTAACAGCATAATCAGTAGCACGATTTCAATTTCATCGTTAAACAGTAATTTTCCATTCAAGGTCATGATCAGTAGTGAAACTGTATTGAATGCTTCAACAACAGGATGTGGCTTAGGTAGATTTACCTGCAGGTGATTCAGGCCTCATCAGAGTAAGTTTGGGGTCTGGGGGATGGAGTCTTAGAGAAGGTGATCATCTCTAACTTTGACCAACAGCAGCGGCTCCCAAACTCTATATAGACATTCGACTCGTCCTGGCATAACCTGACATCGCGTCTCGAGCTCTGTCAAGTTCAGACTCAACTTGTCATCTCAAAGGCTCTACCCGTCGTCTTAAACCTCGACCAGTCGTCACAAACCTCGACCAGTGGTCTCAAACCTCGACAGATCGTCTCATACCGCGACCTGTAATCTTAAACTGTCGATATGTCACCTCAAGCCCTTACCTGTCACCTCAGTGCTCAACCTGTCATTTCAAGCTTCGACCTGTCCTGGAGTGACCTGTCATCCGAGGCCTCGACCAGGAAGTTTTAAATTAGGAATCAGGATTCCT
>NW_025559071.1:0-10430 GCF_020424385.1 Procambarus clarkii
GGTATAATTGTCCTATTAAAGCTATATCATTAATTGGACAATTTCCAAAACATTTGTCCTGCCAGGGAATCAGACTGGTCTCTTAATCTCTACTGGTCTCTGGGCCCAGCCTTGGGCCCAAGTATATATGGTATTGTTCCATTAACATATTATGTGGGACTTCACCAGGAAAATGGATTATATTTTGAAAATACACATTTGAAAGGTATTGCCATTTATTTGCAATTTGAAAGGTATTGCCACATTTACCGAATTTCAGACAACTTCGACAATCCTTATTCGCATCTTCATTATGAAACTTAGAAAACATTAGGCTTAGAGCGTGACTCAATACTCGCTTATGACACTTTTAATAAGGGAAAGATCGATATTTACCTTTGACTTACCCACCATTAAAACAAGACTCCCTTCCTGTAGAGAACTCTGGCAACTTGCGTATGGAGCTTGAATTTGGTACAGGCGTTACACATAATAGGTTGGTTTTACTCTTTGCTGAAACAACTGGGGTAAGTAAGTAAGTAAGTAAGTAAGTAATTATCAAAAGAAGGCACCAAACCGGGAAGGCTATGTAGCACCATCAAATACTCAAAATAATCAGAGGTCGCTAAATATCACCAAGGATGCCAATACGAGAACAAAAACGCATAAGGCGAACGATATCAAAAGTATCCGAGTCACCAAGAATTCTATCGAGGGACAGGTGACCGCGAGGGGCGGTCGGAAAGCAAGACACACGCTCGTCCTGGAAGTCAGGACATTCAAGAAGGACATGCACGACCGTAAGAGGGACAATGCAACTAGGACAATAAGGAGCAGGGTGGCGCTCCATCAAGTGACCATGGCCAATACGCAACCTCGCCAGAGCTGTTTCCCACCGCCGGTTACGGTGGAAGGAGGACGGCCACGAGGAAACACAACATTTAAGAGTACGTAGCTTGTTACCAGTAACAGACAACCAAGAAGCCTGCCAACGGGTAAGGACTGAGGAATGGATAACCGGGTAAAAGTCGGAATACGGAATGCCTTTACGAGAGATGGAACAAGAGTGGACAGCTTCCTTAGCGGCAGCATCCGCACGCTCATTTAAAGACACACCAATATGGCTGGGAACCCAACAAAACTCAACCGACTTAAATTTACTGTGAACGAGAAACAGCCAATGCTGGATCTCGACAACTACTGGATGAACCGGATTAAAGGACCCGAGAGCCATGAGGGCACTACGAGAGTCAACAACAACCACAAAGGAAGACTGACAACGAGAAAGCAGGAGACGAAGAGCATAGAGAATAGCATAAAGTTCCGCTGTAAAGATGCTAGTCTCCGGAGGCAAGCGACACATATAAGTGCGATCAGGAAAAAGAACAGAGTAGCCAACACCGTCCGCTGACTTAGACCCATCGGTGAAGACAGAAACGGAGCGGGAGTGAGAAGAAAAATGCTCAAGGAAAAGGCGTTTTAGAACCGTAGGAGGGGTAAAAGCTTTAGTGATACGGGTCAAGGAAGTACAAAACCGCGGAAGAGGGGACCCTCCACGGGGGCAAAGAAGGAACAACACGAGGAGAAACATCAGAAATACGAACGGAGAGAGAATCCTGTAGGCGAGATAACCGGACAGAAAGAGGGAGGTGGTGAAGAGGAACAGGAACCGCAGGAGGGGTAAAAGTTAAAGCACGACAGAGGCGAGAGGAAGGATGTTGCAAGGACCGCGCAAGATAGCGAAGACAGTAGCGATCACGGCGGTCCTGGAGAGACAGGAAGCCAGTGTCAACATATAAGCTAAGGATGGGAGTCGAACGAAAGGCACCAGAACTGAGGCGCAACCCAGTATGGTGCAAAGCATCAAGACGGCGAAGAGTAGAAGGAGAAGCAGACGAGTAAGCAGGGCAACCATAATCGAGCTTAGACAGGACGAGAGAGGAATGTAAAGCAAGGAGAGTGCGCCTATCTGCCCCCCAAGAAGTATGGGACAAGACCCGAAGGAGGGTAAGGGCCTTAGAGCACTCAACACGGAGGTAAGAGATATGGGGAGACCAAGACAAACGAGTGTCAAGGAATAACCCCAAAAGCTTCGCGGAATCTTTGTATTCAAGGGGATGACCATAAAGTGACAAAGAGGGACGAAGAACAACCCGTTTCCGCGAAAAAGTCATGGCACAAGTCTTAGAAGTAGAGAACTTGAAGCCATGACCTGTGGCCCAAGACGACACGGCATCAATTGCAAGTTGAAGCCGGCGTTGAAGGAGAGGCGAATCATCACCCTGACAACAAAGGGTAAGATCATCGACATAGAGAGCGGAGAAGACACCAGAAGGAAGAGAGGAAAGAAGACCATTGAGGGCAACAAGAAAAAGAGTAGTGCTCAGAACACTACCCTGGGGCACACCTTCGTATTGCTGAAAAGAGGGAGAGAGAGCGGTACCAAGGCGCACCCGAAAGGAACGACGAGAGAGGAAGCTGCGGAGAAAGAGAGGGAGATGACCACGAAGGCCAAAAGAATGAAGTTGAGATAGGATATGATAACGCCAAGTGGTGTCGTAAGCCTTTTCTAGGTCAAAAAGGACGGCAACAACGGAGGTCTTCGCAGCAAAAGCAGTACGAATATAGACCTCCAAGTTCACCAGGACATCTGTCGTGCTGCGGCACTTGCGGAAACCAAATTGAGAAGGGGAGAGGAGGTGATGGTGTTCCAGGAACCACATCAGACGAACGTTAACCATACGTTCAAAGAGTTTGCAGACACAACTTGTGAGAGCAATAGGGCGAAAGTCCTTAGGGGAAGTACCCAGAGACCCCGGTTTGCGAACAGGGAGGACAACGGCATCGAGCCAGTCCTCAGGGACTGACGACGACTCCCAGATCCGATTATACAGACTCAGTAAATACTGAGACGTGCTCGGAGGGAGATGGCGAAGCATCTCATAATGAATACCATCGGAGCCCGCCGCCGTAGAACCGCAGAGGGCCAGGGCAGAACGAAGTTCAGAGAGAGAGAGAAGGGATCATTATAGGGAAGCTGAAGATGAGTGCAGAAATCTAAAGGACGAGACTCAAGGACAGGTTTACGAAGAAGGAATGATTGGGGAAGATGAAGACCAGAGCTAACAGAAGAAAACTGGGAACCCAGTTCGGAAGCGACCTGCAACGGGTCCGCCACAAGAGTATCATGGAGGTGAAGGACCGGTGAAACATCGGGAACGAACTTACCTGCTATCTTGCGGATACGCTTCCAGATCTGGGCCAGAGGGGTCTCGGACGTAATTGTTGAGACATAAGATGCCCAACAATCACGTTTAGCCGTACGGATGGCCCTACGGGCCACCGCACTCGCTTTCCGAAAGAAAAGAAAAGAATCGGTCGTCTGCCTACGGCGGTGCCTCTTCCAGGCTGCACGCTTACAGCGGACAGCCCGAGCACAGTCCGCATTCCACCAGGGAACGCACTTCCGTGGACCCCGAGAGGAAGAGTGAGGAATAGAGCGGAGGGCAGCGTTGAAGACAGTGTCATGAAAAAGGAGGAGAGCGCGAGAGAGAGGCAGAAGGGAGAGGTCAGGGAGAGCAGCACTGAGGGTAAATAGGGTCCAGTCTGCCTTAGCAAACTGCCACCTAGGGAAAGAGAGGGAAGGGCGAAAAGAGAAAAAGGAAACATGGATGGGGAAATGATCACTTCCATGGAGGTCATCATCAAGAACCTGCCACGTGAAATCTAAGTAAAGAGAAGAAGAGCAGAGAGAAAGATCAAGACAAGAAAGGGTGCGAGTCCGAGAGTCCAAATGAGTGGGCTCACCAGAATTCAGAAGAGACAGGGAAGAAGAGAGGAGAAACGGCTCAAGGAGGCGACCCCGGGTATTCGTCAGAACGTCACCCCAAAGAGAATGACGACAATTGAAGTCACCCAGCAGGAGCACAGGCTCTGGCAAGGAGTCCAGGAGGTGTTTCAAATCAGGAAGAGAGAACGGGACACTCGGGGGAGATAAATGGAACAAACTGTGTACCATTTCCCCACAAAGATACGAGCAGCAGAACAATGGAGAGGCGAAGGAAAAAGTAAAGGAACAAAGGGAACATCAGCCCGAATCAAGAGAGCAGAAGAATTAGAAGCCCCAGCAATGGCTGGGGGGGGGGGAGAGAAAGGAATAGCCACGAAAATGACCAGGACGAGCACCAAGCATTGGCTCCTGGAGACAGACACAAAGGGGCGAAAACCGCGAAATCAGAAGTTGGAGTTCGAGGAAATTGGCGTAATAACCTCGAACGTTCCATTGAAGAATGGACAACGACGAGAAGAGAAAGGACAAAAACAGAGAACAAGGAAGAAACAAAGGCGAAAGAGCAACAGAGCACGTTAAAGAATATCAGGGTCGGGATCAGGGTCAGCAAAGTCAGAGTTAGGGGGCATGGGTAAACTGAGCAAAGACGGAGGGAAGGAAACGGGAGAACAGATCAGAGGTGGGTGGGCAGGGTCAGGAGGAGGAGGAGGAGGAGGAAGAAGAGGAGGAGACAACGGAGAGGAGCCGTCAAGGACAGCAGCAGGAGGAGGGGGAGTAGAAAGAGGGGAGCGCACCCCAGCAAGAGCAGCAACCAAAAGGGAAGCAGGGGCCAAAGAAACCTCCATAGCAGGAACAGGGGGCGCAAGCACTGAAACGGGAGGGGAAGGAGCAACAGAGCCAGAAGGAGGAGCTGAGGAAGAAAGCGAAGCCTTCTTACCCGCCGGGGAAAAGGAAGGAGAGGAGCCAGGCTTACGCTTCTGACTTGAAGAGACCGGTGTCCCAGCAACTACGTACCGGGCAACGGATTCCAGTGTCTCAACAGAAGCCGAACGAGAGCACACACGACGGTCGTTAGGAGAGCGATGGACATCCGCCCGCACCGACAGGCGGTGGGGAGAGCCGATAGATGGAGGAAGAGGATGGGAAGGAGGATCGGAGGGGGACGAGGAAGAAGACACAGAAGACACGACAGACTGGGTAGAAGGAAGGGGAACCCCAGACAGAGGACCAGGAGGAGGATCCTTCGGGAGAGAACCCAAAGGAACAGAGGAGGGGGCAGTGGGCGCATCAGGGTCCAAGGCCCGGAAACGGTTGTGAGTTAGCATAAGGCGGGAGTCGGCGAACCTGGCGCCTCGCCTCAGGAAAAGATAAACGCTCCCGGTGCTTCAAGTTGAGGACGGCTGCCTCAAGCTTGTAATGGACACACGCACGGGAGAAGGTAGGATGGGCCTCACCGCAGTTGAGGCAACGAGCCTGGGGAGAAGTGCACTCCGACTTAGAGTGACCTTCGCCACCACACAAAGGACAGAGAGAGACAGTCCCGGAGCAGCGGAGGGCACCATGCCCAAACCTCCAGCACTTGTTGCAGAGCCGAGGAGAAGGAATGTACTCCTGGACAGAGTACCTGGCACCAGCAAGAATGACAGAGGGTGGAAGGGTCCTACCATCAAAGGTAATCTTCACAACCCGGAGGGGTTGACGGCGACTACCACGAGGGGGACGAGTAAACGTGTCCACCTGGAGAATAGAATGGCCCTGGGCAGCGAGGATATGTCGAATATCGTCGTGGCAGTCGCGCAGGTCCCGAACACCGGTTGCAACATGGGGCGGGAGCAAAATAGTGCCAACACTGGCATTCAACTGAGCGTTCTTCGAGACCCGAACGGGGGTCTCGCCAAGGCAGGATAAGGCAGCCAAGCGGGAAGCAGCATCCTGAGAAGGAGCAGCAACGACACGTGTACCGAGACGAGTGGGGTTGAAAGTAATGGAGGCATCCACGGAATCAATGAGATGTCGATGAAGGGAGAAATCGTCAGGAGGCGCAGAATCAAGAGGGAGGAGATTAAAATATTTGGCCCACGAAGCGGGACCAAACAAGGCTTGATAGGTAGCAGAACTGGAAGGAAACGAGCGAGGGCGGCCGTGATGAGGACGGCGGTGAGAACCCCCAGAGAGAGAGGGGTTAAAAGGCGCAGTAGTTAAAACTAGAGAAGGAGCCGCGCCAGGGGACGAGGTAGTCACCACTGGGGGCTTGGGGCTCGACCCAACCACAGAGGAGGGAGGGGAGCCAGGGGAAGGAGTCAGAGAGGCCAAAGGAGGAGCAAGGTCGGGGCCCAATGCAGCGGAGGCTACAGAGCCCGGTCTTCCAATACGGACCGACTCGGGGGCTTGGTCGCCCACCCCACGAGCCTGAGAAGGTAAGCCAGAAGCAGCCGAAACAGGGGTTATCATCTTGACGAAAAGAAGAATTCACTCACGAATGTGCCCCCACACCCACCATGGAGCCACAATTAGAGGCAGGACACCCAACAAGAAGCTATCGCCGATCTTGTCGGGGCCTCCTAGGGGTGCGTCGTGAGTATACGCCCCACAAACGCCACCTTAAGAAACCGACAGTCCGTCGAGAACGGGTTCAGTGACGAAGTGGGGATTGACAATAAAAGGTTCCCCTCGCTCTCGACGTCGGGTACTGCAGTTCTACGGGTGCATGAGTATGCCTCCTCAAGCACCCGGGCGTCAAAATAGAAGAAGTCCATGGAAGAACCAGAACGAGCAAAAGGTCGGCAGGAAACGGCAAGCAGATAGGAGAAGAGGGGGGGAGAAAAACGAAACAGAAGGAAAAGGAAAAGGTGCCCAGCAGAATTGGAGAGGACGGCAGCAGGAGCACAAGGCTAGAAAAGGACAGAGGACTGTCCTAAGGAGCATCACACTCCGGCAGCCGCCCACGAAGCCCCCATACGGCGACAACGAGCTGAGCGGGGAGGGGGAAACAACTGGGGTTTTATCCATTGATGGTCAGAGAACTGTCCTATGTGACGTGCATGCTTAATCATAATGAATTGTTACGATATTAATATAAATTTAAATCATAAACTAGGTGCTTAAGTGCACTACGTGGGTTGTTATAACGTGGATGAGATTGAAAATCTAAATATTTTAACAATGAGGCCTATAATCTTTTAAATAATATTATACTAACTCGCAGTAGGGGGCCTATGGGTCACTGGGAGTTTATATATTTCGATGTAGTTAGACTTTTTTTTAGCGTTAAGCAATGACCCCGGATACTTATCAACTATTGGAGGCAACTGTAATCCTGATTCAGTTATGTTGTAATCCAACCTACTCCTAGACGCCCATTTATTTCTTGAGCCTGTTATATGCATCAGTAGGAATAGTCTATTCATTAACAAGAATAGGTAGCAATCATGTAAGGAACAGTATGAGCCTGCTGCCAACAGTGCTCCAGAGCCTACATGTGATCAGTTGACCTGATCTCCCGTGTATCATCCTGTTGAGAAAGCATGTTCCAGATGCGAATCAGCCTAGGAGTGAATGATCGCTGATGGAGTGATGTCCTTGAGAAAGGAATTATCAGCATGAGAATGTGAAAGGTTGAGAGCCTAGTACTACGGGAGGCCACTACTGGTAGTCCACGGAGTTGGGCCAGGTGCAGAACTTTGAGGATGTTGGCCTTGTACATAACAGTAAGACCGGTCTTACTGTAGCACTAAGTCTGAGTATTTCTAACATTGATCCAAGAGAAGGTCTATCCAGACCTCTTTTGGTTCGATATGAGTCCTCTTGATTACCTCTTCGGTGGCAGTGATTGCACCTGAGATCACTCCGACAGGTTTTCAGCCGTATGCTCCCTACGATTGCATTTGGAGCAGGGCCTTACCATGAGGATGGGAAGTTGCCCGCCAGAGCTATGCTGCTGACTCAACAATTGAAAGCCGTGCTTCTTCTTTTTCTTGAGAATAGGTGCAGTTTGCATGAAGGGGAACCCTCCCGATGACTGCACCAGAACAGATGTAAGGAGACGCGTTGATGGTAAGGAGGAGAAGAAAGTCAAAAGCGGTAGATGTGATGGGCCGTAGAGAGAGGAGTGGCGACGAAAACAGAGGCGAACGTCAGAAGGAGACTCCCCGCACCGGGGGGCGGGGCGTCATGGTCACGGTGGCAGCTGATCCAGGCACGGCGGAGCGGTGTGCGCAAGACGGGAACAAATACTTCTCCGGAAACTTACGGAACGGAAAGCGCAAGCGGTATGCTTCCCAAACCACCCACAGGTCGGCGGGCAGCCGGCCATCAGGCAGTAGCTTCGGCTGAGACATCCTATCCGGCACCCTATAAACAAACTCCTTCTTTGACGACACCCAGATAGTGGACGAGCACCACGGGATCGGAAGCACCCGGGCATCCCGATAAGGGCCCAACTCCGGACCCTCACAGGGCACGACCCCAGCAGACGGGACTAGGCATCCCCCAGACCGGGGCAAGGAAGGAGGGGGAACTGCAGGCGCGGCAGCGACCCCACCACAAGGCACAGGAGCCGAGGCCCCCTGGCGCACATCTTTCCGCAACTTCACAACGAGGTCCCGACCATCAGGGACAACCTCCCACTGCGGGGACCCAACAGCAGGAGACGCAGGAGGGGGGGCACAGGTAGCAACGTCGGAGCCCCTCACAGCACCATCATCCTCGGCGGGGGATGCCAGCTGAGCACCATACTCCCCCACCTCCTCCCAAGGCACACCACGAAGGGGGGAGACACTCCGAGCCCGCCGCGAACGCTTCGAGACAGGCCGCACCACACCACACCCAGCAGGCCCCGCCGCAGGCACAGCCTCCACCGTCACATCCACACAGGCCACACCCGCACCGTCCGAAGAGTCCACAGAGGCCACATCATCCACACTGCCTACATCATCCATGGAAACAGCCTCAGAACACCGACGAGCACGCTTCTGCAAAGGAATGGGAAGAGCAGAACTACAGGAGGCAACACACTCAGGCACGGCAGGCACCTCACCACGCCGAAGCACCCCTCTCCAAAACAGCAGAACCCGCGTCCCCGGGAGCCGGTATCACTTCCACAGGCGGGGGCGGAACATGAACCTCCACCGGGACACCTTTCACTACACACAGCCCAGGCGACAGCCCGACACCCTCACACACCGGCTGAATAACCCCAGGGTCCACAGCCGTCATTAGACGTGTCGCACAGGCCGTAGAGCTCTCCTCAACAGGCGGAGCAGCAGACAGGCAGTCAGGCGCCTCAGGCACAGCATCCACACCGCCCGAACGCAACAGGGGCGGAAAATTCTCCGCACGAAGAACATGCACACGACCAGTCGCTCCCACGTCGCACGCAGCAGCCAGATGACCCTCGTGACCACACCGATAACAGGTGCGCGGTTGACCCCGGTACTGGCAGCGGAGCGTGTATCCCAACACGGACATCGACGACGGTACACTACCCTTCAGCAACATCGTCAGGGTGCGGGAGCCGTCAAGCATACCAACACAGTGCCCGGCAACGACCTTGTTCCGACGAACACTTAACACTGTCCCAAACCGTTCGAAACAGGAGGTTAAAAAGTCGTCCTGAAATTCGAAGGGGGCACCATGCACCGTCACAGACGTCAAGGTGACACTAAGATTCACGACCTTAACGGAGCCAACAGCATCAGGGAGAGGGTAAACACGCCCCTCACACCGCTCGAGAAACGCCTGAAAGGCAGCCTGGAGGCGGAACTTGACCACAGCACGGTGGCCCTGAAGCAGCTGGATGCCCACCAGGTCAGACAGCTGCACATGCAGCACGTCCACTAGGGCAACACCAACCAAGGGATGGTCCACCGGCACCGTAAACGCCAGACCAGCTGACAGCGTCCTCTTCAATGGAGGGCGAAACGTCCCCATGGCGAAGCAAACGTCACCCCGTCAGTGGCAAACCACCACCAGCAGGGCAAACAAGCGATCACCCAACGTAAACACTAGCCAGTGCGGAGAGACCTCAGGAACGTCCGACCCGGCCGGCGGTCACCACGCAACTCCAAGCCGTGCTTAGAGTGCTGTTGGTGTTGATGTGTTCAGGGCCTTGTTGAGGTGGGCTATGCAGTGCTTGGTTATGGTTAGTTGTGGCTGAGGGTGTAAAGGCCGGTGTTGGCGTTGTTTTGTTTTGGCTGTTTTGGTATGGAGGCTGGTGTCGATGTTGTACATGGCCTTGTTGAGGTTGGCGATGGAATGCCTTGTTATGGTTAGTTGTGGCTGAGGGTGTAAAGGCCGGTGTTGGCGTTATTCAGGGCCGAGGTTGGTGATGCAATGCCTTGTTATGGTTAGTTGTGGCTGAGGGTGTGGAAGCTGAGGACACTGGTCAGGGCGGCCCCACTCCATCTAGGCCTATTCTGGCTGGAAGAGTTTTGATTTGGGTCTTATACAGTTGTTGTGGGCCCCCCTTTTTGACAGCTGAAGATGCAGGTACGAGTGTGTCTGAATAGGCAGGAGTTGAAGTCACACTGGGTGCTGTATTAGAACTGCTGTGTGTTTCCTCAGTTGATGATTCTCATTCTCTCTCTCTCTCTCATTCTCTCTCTCTCTCTCTCTCTCTCTCTCTCTCTCTCTCTCTCTCTCTCTCTCTCTCTCTCACTTTTTC
>NW_025559072.1:0-81941 GCF_020424385.1 Procambarus clarkii
ATGATTTTTAGTACAAAACAAAATGCAAGAAAACTTGCTTAGCGATGCAAAATTTGCGAAATTCTGAGATTTGAAGGCCAAATCACATATCGTGAGAAAACATGAAGTAGTATCGAAATATTGGTAAAAACGAATATATATACGTAAAATCACACTACATGAAAAACGTGAAAAAAGTCACTATATTACCATATTTGAGGATTTTAACTTCAAATCATAGAGCGAGGTTTCGTATTATTTAGATCCAAGAAAAGACATATGACAATGTTGTTTCAAATACAAATGATAAAAATCAATGTGTTTTCATTAGAATTAACTAAAATGTTCCTGATTTTCCGTTTATATTACCGATGGAAGATGTACACGTAAAACCGTTCTAATCCGGCTGAAACGTCGATATATGCAATAAAAACAGAACTTCTCCCCTTTCCAATATCTTACTCAGTATTTTAACGAGAAACAAATAGTTGATTGAAAATGAAGTGTTTAAGGTTAATTTCTAATCAATTATGTGTTTGCATCATTTTTATCGTATATTTAATGAATTAATAGCAATAAACTGAAAATTCACAAAAACGTGGAAAAACAGCAAAATATTGCCTAATTCGATGATATTTTGTTTATATCACATAAAGGAAAAGGGGATGATAAACGTCAAAATATTGCTGAATTCGATGATTTTTAGTACGAAACAAAATGCAAGAAAACTTGCTTAAAATGCAATATTATGCGAAAATCTGAGATTTGAAGGCCAAATCACATATAGTGATACTACATGAAATAGTATCGAAATATTGGTAAAAATGAATATATTTACGTAATATCAAACTACATGAAAAACGTGAAAAAAGTCATTATTATACCAAATTTGAGGATTTTAACTTCCAATCATAGAGCGACGTTTCGTATTTTTTAGACCCTAGAAAAGACGTATAAAGATGTTGCTTCCAATACAAATGATAAAAATCAATGTGTTTTCATTAAATTAACTAAAATGTTCCTGATTTTCGGTTTATATTACCGATGGAAGATGTACACGTAAAACCGTTCTAATCCGGCTGAAACGTCGATATATGCAATAAAAACAGAACTTCTCCTCTTTTCAATATCTTACTCAGTATTTTAACGAGAAACAAATAGATGATTGAAAATGAAGTATTTAAGGTTATTTTCTGATCAATTATGTGTTTGCATAATTTTTATCGTATATTTAATGAATTAATAACAATAAACTGAAAATTCACAAAAACGTGGAAAAACGGCCTACTTCGATGATATTTTGTTTAAATCACATAAAGGAAAAGGGGATGATAAAGGTCAAAATATTGCTAAATTCGATGATTTTTAGTACAAAACAAAATGCAAGAAAACTTGCTTAGCGATGCAAAATTTGCGAAATACTGAGATTTGAAGGCCAAATCACATATCGTGAGAAAACATGAAGTAGTATCGAAATATTGGTAAAAACGAATATATATACGTAAAATCACACTACATGAATAACGTGAAAAAAGTCACTATATTACCATATTTGAGGATTTTAACTTCAAATCATAGAGCGAGGTTTCGTATTATTTAGATCCAAGAAAAGACATATGACAATGTTGTTTCAAATACAAATGATAAAAATCAATGTGTTTTCATTAGAATTAACTAAAATGTTCCTGATTTTCCGTTTATATTACCGATGGAAGATGTACACGTAAAACCGCTCTAATCCGGCTGAAACGTCGATATATGCAATAAAAACAGAACTTCTCCCCTTTCCAATATCTTACTCAGTATTTTAACGAGAAACAAATAGTTGATTGAAAGTGAAGTGTTTAAGGTTAATGTCTAATCAATTATGTGTTTGCATCATTTTTATCGTATATTTAATGAATTAATAGCAATAAACTGAAAATTCACAAAAACGTGGAAAAACAGCAAAATATTGCCTAATTCGATGATATTTTGTTTATATCACATAAAGGAAAAGGGGATGATAAACGTCAAAGTATTGCTGAATTCGATGATTTTTAGTACGAAACAAAATGCAAGAAAACTTGCTTAAAATGCAATATTATGCGAAAATCTGAGATTTGAAGGCCAAATCACATATCGTGATACTACATGAAATAGTATCGAAATATTGGTAAAAATGAATATATTTACGTAATATCAAACTACATGAAAAACGTGAAAAAAGTCATTATTATACCAAATTTGAGGATTTTAACTTCCAATCATAGAGCGACGTTTCGTATTTTTTAGACCCTAGAAAAGACGTATAAAGATGTTGCTTCCAATACAAATGATAAAAATCAATGTGTTTTCATTAAAATTAACTAAAATGTTCCTGATTTTCGGTTTATATTACCGATGGAAGATGTACACGTAAAACCGTTCTAATCCGGCTGAAACGTCGATATATGCAATAAAAACAGAACTTCTCCTCTTTTCAATATCTTACTCAGTATTTTAACGAGAAACAAATAGATGATTGAAAATGAAGTATTTAAGGTTATTTTCTGATCAATTATGTGTTTGCATAATTTTTATCGTATATTTAATGAATTAATAACAATAAACTGAAAATTCACAAAAACGTGGAAAAACGGCCTAAATCGATGATATTTTGTTTAAATCACATAAAGGAAAAGGGGATGATAAAGGTCAAAATATTGCTAAATTCGATGATTTTTAGTACAAAACAAAATGCAAGAAAACTTGCTTAGCGATGCAAAATTTGCGAAATTCTGAGATTTGAAGGCCAAATCACATATCGTGAGAAAACATGAAGTAGTATCGAAATATTGGTAAAAACGAATATATATACGTAAAATCACACTACATGAATAACGTGAAAAAAGTCACTATATTACCATATTTGAGGATTTTAACTTCAAATCATAGAGCGAGGTTTCGGATTATTTAGATCCAAGAAAAGACGTATGACAATCTTGTTTCAAATACAAATGATAAAAATCAATGTGTTTTCATTAGAATTAACTAAAATGTTCCTGATTTTCCGTTTATATTACCGATGGAAGATGTACACGTAAAACCGCTCTAATCCGGCTGAAACGTCGATATATGCAATAAAAACAGAACTTCTCCCCTTTCCAATATCTTACTCAGTATTTTAACGAGAAACAAATAGTTGATTGAAAATGAAGTGTTTAAGGTTAATGTCTAATCAATTATGTGTTTGCATCATTTTTATCGTATATTTAATGAATTAATAGCAATAAACTGAAAATTCACAAAAACGTGGAAAAACAGCAAAATATTGCCTAATTCGATGATATTTTGTTTATATCACATAAAGGAAAAAAGGATAATAAACGTCAAAATAATGCTGAATTCGATGATTTTTAGTACGAAACAAAATGCAAGAAAACTTGCTTAAAATGCAATATTATGCGAAAATCTGAGATTTGAAGGCCAAATCACATATCGTGATACTACATGAAATAGTATCGAAATATTGGTAAAAATGAATATATTTACGTAATATCAAACTACATCAAAAACGTGAAAAAAGTCATTATTATACCAAATTTGAGGGTTTTAACTTCGAATCATAGAGCGACGTTTCGTATTTTTTAGATAGACCCTAGAAAAGAGGTATGAAGATGTTGCTTCTAATACAAATGATAAAAATCAATGTGTTTTCATTAAAATTAACTAAAATGTTCCTGATTTTCGGTTTATATTACCGATGGAAGATGTACACGTAAAACGGTTCTAATCCGGCTGAAACGTCGATATATGGAATAAAAACAGAACTTCTCCTCTTTTCATTATCTTACTCAGTATTTTAACGAGAAACAAATAGATGATTGAAAATGAAGTATTTAAGGTTATTTTCTGATCAATTATGTGTTTGCATAATTTTTATCGTATATTTAATGAATTAATAACAATAAACTGAAAATTCACAAAAACGTGGAAAAACGGCCTAATTCGATGATATTTTGTTTAAATCACATAAAGGAAAAGGGGATGATAAAGGTCAAAATATTGCTAAATTCGATGATTTTTAGTTCAAAACAAAATGCAAGAAAACTTGCTTAGCGATGCAAAATTTGCGAAATTCTGAGATTTGAAGGCCAAATCACATATCGTGATACTACATGAAATAGTATCGAAATATTGGTAAAAATGAATATATTTACGTAATATCAAACTACATGAAAAACGTGAAAAAAGTCATTATTATACCAAATTTGAGGATTTTAACTTCGAATCATAGAGCGACGTTTCGTATTTTTTAGACCCTAGAAAAGACGTATAAAGATGTTGCTTCCAATACAAATGATAAAAATCAATGTGTTTTCAATAAAATTAACTAAAATGTTCTTGATTTTTGGTTTATATTACCGATGGAAGATGTACACGTAAAACCGTTCTAATCCGGCTGAAACGTCGATATATGCAATAAAAACAGAACTTCTCCCCTTTTCAATATCTTACTCAGTATTTTAACGAGAAACAAATAGATGATTGAAAATGAAGTATTTAAGGTTATTTTCTGATCAATTATGTGTTTGCATAATTTTTATCGTATATTTAATGAATTAATAACAATAAACTGAAAATTCACAAAAACGTGGAAAAACGGCCTAATTCGATGATATTTTGTTTAAATCACATAAAGGAAAAGGGGATGATAAAGGTCAAAATATTGCTAAATTCGATGATTTTTAGTACAAAACAAAATGCAAGAAAACTTGCTTAAGATGCAAAATTTGCGAAATTCTGAGATTTGAAGGCCAAATCACATATCGTGGGAAAACATGAAGTAGTATCGAAATATTGGTAAAAAAGAATATATATACGTAAAATCACACTACATGAATAACGTGAAAAAAGTCACTATATTACCATATTTGAGGATTTTAACTTCAAATCATAGAGCGAGGTTTCGTGTTATTTAGATCCAAGAAAACACATGACAATGTTGTTTCAAATACAAATGATAAAAATCAATGTGTTTTCATTAGAATTAACTAAAATAGTCCTGATTTTTCGTTTATATTACCGATGGAAGATGTACACGTAAAACCGTTCTAATCCGGCTGAAACGTCGATATATGCAATAAAAACAGAACTTCTCCTCTTTTCAATATCTTACTCAGTATTTTAACGAGAAACAAATAGATGATTGAAAATGAAGTATATAAGGGTATTTTCTGATCACTTATGTGTTTGCATAATTTTTATCGTATATTTAATGAATTAATAACAATAAACTGAAAATTAACAAAAACGTGGAAAAATGGCCTAATTCGATGATATTTTGTTTAAATCACATAAAGGAAAAGGGGATGATAAAGGTCAAAATATTGCTTAATTGTATGATTTTTAGTACAAAACAAAATGCAAGAAAACTTGCTTAGAGATGCAAATTTTGCGAAATTCTGAGATTTGAAGGCCAAATCACATATCGTGATACTACATGAAATAGTATCGAAATATTGGTAAAAATGAATATATTTATTTAATATCAAACTACATGAAAAACGTGAAAAAAGTCATTATTATACCAAATTTGAGGATTTTAACTTCCAATCATAGAGCGACGTTTCGTATTTTTTAGACCCTAGAAAAGACGTATAAAGATGTTGCTTCCAATACAAATGATAAAAATCAATGTGTTTTCATTAAAATTAACTAAAATGTTCCTGATTTTCGGTTTATATTACCGATGGAAGATGTACACGTAAACCCGTTCTAATCCGGCTGAAACGTCGATATATGCAATAAAAACAGAACTTCTCCTCTTTTCAATATCTTACTCAGTATTTTAACGAGAAACAAATAGATGATTGAAAATGAAGTATTTAATGTTATTTTCTGATCAATTATGTGTTTGCATAATTTGTATCGTATATTTAATGAATTAATAACAATAAACTGAAAATTCACAAAAACGTGGAAAAACGGCCTAATTCGATGATATTTTGTTTAAATCACATAAAGGAAAAGGGGATGATAAAGGTCAAAATATTGCTAAATTCGATGATTTTTAGTACAAAACAAAATGCAAGAAAACTTGCTTAGAGATGCAAAATTTGCGAAATTCTGAGATTTGAAGGCCAAATCACATATCGTCAGAAAACATGAAGTAGTATCGAAATATTGGTAAAAACGAATATATATACGTAAAATCACACTACATGAATAACGTGAAAAAAGTCACTATATTACCATATTTGAGGATTTTAACTTCAAATCATAGAGCGAGGTTTCGTATTATTTAGATCCAAGAAAAGACATATGACAATGTTGTTTCAAATACAAATGATAAAAATCAATGTGTTTTCATTAGAATTAACTAAAATGTTCCTGATTTTCCGTTTATATTACCGATGGAAGATGTACACGTAAAACCGTTCTAATCCGGCTGAAACGTCGATATATGCAATAAAAACAGAACTTCTCCTCTTTTCAATATCTTACTCAGTATTTTAACGAGAAACAAATAGATGATTGAAAATGAAGTATTTAAGGTTATTTTCTGATCAATTATGTGTTTCCATAATTTTTATCGTATATTTAATGAATTAATAACAATAAACTGAAAATTCACAAAAACGTGGAAAAACGGCCTAATTCGATGATATTTTGTTCAAATTACATAAAGGAAAAGGGGATGAAAAAGGTCAAAATATTGCTTAATTGTATGATTTTTAGTACAAAACAAAATGCAAGAAAACTTGCTTAGAGATGAAAATTTTGCGAAATTCTGAGATTTGAAGGCCAAATCACATATCGTGATACTACATGAAATAGTATCGAAATATTGGTAAAAATGAATATATTTATTTAATATCAAACTACATGAAAAACGTGAAAAAAGTCATTATTATACCAAATTTGAGGATTTTAACTTCCAATCATAGAGCGACGTTTCGTATTTTTTAGACCCTAGAAAAGACGTATAAAGATGTTGCTTCCAATACAAATGATAAAAATCAATGTGTTTTCATTAAATTAACTAAAATGTTCCTGATTTTCGGTTTATATTACTGATGGAAGATGTACACGTAAAACCGTTCTAATCCGGCTGAAACGTCGATATATGCAATAAAAACAGAACTTCTCCCCTTTTCAATATCTTACTCAGTATTTTAACGAGAAACAAATAGATGATTGAAAATGAAGTATTTAAGGTTATTTTCTGATCAATTATGTGTTTGCATAATTTTTATCGTATATTTAATGAATTAATAACAATAAACTGAAAATTCACAAAAACGTGGAAAAACGGCCTAATTCGATGATATTTTGTTTAAATCACATAAAGGAAAAGGGGATGATAAAGGTCAAAATATTGCTAAATTCGATGATTTTTAGTACAAAACAAAATGCAAGAAAACTTGCTTAGCGATGCAAAATTTGCGAAATTCTGAGATTTGAAGGCCAAATCACATATCGTGATACTACATGAAATAGTATCGAAATATTGGTAAAAATGAATATATTTACGTAATATCAAACTACATGAAAAACGTGAAAAAAGTCATTATTATACCAAATTTGAGGATTTTAACTTCCAATCATAGAGCGACGTTTCGTATTTTTTAGACCCTAGAAAAGACGTATAAAGATGTTGCTTCCAATACAAATGATAAAAATCAATGTGTTTTCATTAAAATTAACTAAAATGTTCCTGATTTTCGGTTTATATTACCGATGGAAGATGTACACGTAAAACCGTTCTAATCCGGCTGAAACGTCGATATATGCAATAAAAACAGAACTTCTCCTCTTTTCAATATCTTACTCAGTATTTTAACGAGAAACAAATAGATGATTGAAAATGAAGTATTTAAGGTTATTTTCTGATCAATTATGTGTTTGCATAATTTTTATCGTATATTTAATGAATTAATAACAATAAACTGAAAATTCACAAAAACGTGGAAAAACGGCCTAATTCGATGATATTTTGTTTAAATCACATAAAGGAAAAGGGGATGATAAAGGTCAAAATATTGCTAAATTCGATGATTTTTAGTACAAAACAAAATGCAAGAAAACTTGCTTAGCGATGCAAAATTTGCGAAATTCTGAGATTTGAAGGCCAAATCACATATCGTGAGAAAACATGAAGTAGTATCGAAATATTGGTAAAAACGAATATATATACGTAAAATCACACTACATGAATAACGTGAAAAAAGTCACTATATTACCATATTTGAGGATTTTAACTTCAAATCATAGAGCGAGGTTTCGTATTATTTAGATCCAAGAAAAGACATATGACAATGTTGTTTCAAATACAAATGATAAAAATCAATGTGTTTTCATTAGAATTAACTAAAATGTTCCTGATTTTCCGTTTATATTACCGATGGAAGATGTACACGTAAAACCGCTCTAATCCGGCTGAAACGTCGATATATGCAATAAAAACAGAACTTCTCCCCTTTCCAATATCTTACTCAGTATGTTAACGAGAAATAAATAGTTGATTGAAAATGAAGTGTTTAAGGTTAATTTCTAATCAATTATGTGTTTGCATCATTTTTTTCGTATATTTAATGAATTAATAGCAATATACTGAAAATTCACAAAAACGTGGAAAAACAGCAAAATATTGCCTAATTCGATGATATTTTGTTTATATCACATAAAGAGAAAAGGGGATAATAAACGTCAAAATATTGCTGAATTCGATGATTTTTAGTACGAAACAAAATGCAAGAAAACTTGCTTAAAATGCAATATTTTGCGAAAATCTGAGATATGAAGGCCAAATCACATATCGTGATACTACATGAAATAGTATCGAAATATTGGTAAAAATGAATATATTTATTTAATATCAAACTACATGAAAAACGTGAAAAAAGTCATTATTATACCAAATTTGAGGATTTTAACTTCCAATCATAGAGCGACGTTTCGTATTTTTTAGACCCTAGAAAAGACGTATAAAGATGTTGCTTCCAATACAAATGATAAAAATCAATGTGTTTTCATTAAATTAACTAAAATGTTCCTGATTTTCGGTTTATATTACCGATGGAAGATGTACACGTAAAACCGTTCTAATCCGGCTGAAACGTCGATATATGCAATAAAAACAGAACTTCTCCTCTTTTCAATATCTTACTCAGTATTTTAACGAGAAACAAATAGATGATTGAAAATGAAGTATTTAAGGTTATTTTCTGATCAATTATGTGTTTGCATAATTTTTATCGTATATTTAATGAATTATTAACAATAAACTGAAAATTCACAAAAACGTGGAAAAACGGCCTAAATCGATGATATTTTGTTTAAATCACATAAAGGAAAAGGGGATGATAAAGGTCAAAATATTGCTAAATTCGATGATTTTTAGTACAAAACAAAATGCAAGAAATCTTGCTTAGCGATGCAAAATTTGCGAAATTCTGAGATTTGAAGGCCAAATCACATATCGTGATACTACATGAAATAGTATCGAAATATTGGTAAAAATGAATATATTTATTTAATATCAAACTACATGAAAAACGTGAAAAAAGTCATTATTATACCAAATTTGAGGATTTTAACTTCCAATCATAGAGCGACGTTTCGTATTTTTTAGACCCTAGAAAAGACGTATAAAGATGTTGCTTCCAATACAAATGATAAAAATCAATGTGTTTTCATTAAATTAACTAAAATGTTCCTGATTTTCGGTTTATATTACCGATGGAAGATGTACACGTAAAACCGTTCTAATCCGGCTGAAACGTCGATATATGCAATAAAAACAGAACTTCTCCTCTTTTCAATATCTTAGTCAGTATTTTAACGAGAAACAAATAGATGATTGAAAATGAAGTATTTAAGGTTATTTTCTGATCAATTATGTGTTTGCATAATTTTTATCGTATATTTAATGAATTAATAACAATAAACTGAAAATTCACAAAAACGTGGAAAAATGGCCTAATTCGATGATATTTTGTTTAAATCACATAAAGGAAAAGGGGATGATAAAGGTCAAAATATTGCTTAATTCGATGATTTTTAGTACAAAACAAAATGCAAGAAAACTTGCTTAGAGATGCAAATTTTGCGAAATTCTGAGATTTGAAGGCTAAATCACATATCGTGGGAAAACATGAAGTAGTATCGAAATATTGGTAAAAAAGAATATATATACGTAAAATCACACTACATGAATAACGTGAAAAAAGTCACTATATTACCATATTTGAGGATTTTAACTTCAAATCATAGAGCGAGGTTTCGTATTATTTAGTTAAAAGAAAAGACATATGACAATGTTGTTTCAAATACAAATGATAAAAATCAATGTGTTTTCATTAGAATTAACTAAAATGTTCCTGATTTTCAGTTTATATTACCGATGGAAGATGTACACGTAAAACCGTTCTAATCCGGCTGAAACGTCGATATATGCAATAAAAACAGAACTTCTCCTCTTTTCAATATCTTACTCAGTATTTTAACGAGAAACAAATAGATGATTGAAAATGAAGTATTTAAGGTTATTTTCTGATCAATTATGTGTTTGCATAATTTTTATCGTATATTTAATGAATTAATAACAATAAACTGAAAATTCACAAAAACGTGGTAAAACGGCCTAATTCGATGATATTTTGTTTAAATTACATAAAGGAAAAGGGGATAATAAAGGTCAAAATATTGCTAAATTCGATGATTTTAGTACAAAACAAAATGCAAGAAAACTTGCTTAGCGATGCAAAATTTGCGAAATACTGAGATTTGAAGGCCAAATCACATATCGTGAGAAAACATGAAGTAGTATCGAAATATTGGTAAAAACGAATATATATACGTAAAATCACACTACATGAATAACGTGAAAAAAGTCACTATATTACCATATTTGAGGATTTTAACTTCAAATCATAGAGCGAGGTTTCGTATTATTTAGATCCAAGAAAAGACATACGACAATGTTGTTTCAAATACAAATGATAAAAATCAATGTGTTTTCATTAGAATTAACTAAAATGTTCCTGATTTTCCGTTTATATTACCGATGGAAGATGTACACGTAAAACCGCTCTAATCCGGCTGAAACGTCGATATATGCAATAAAAACAGAACTTCTCCCCTTTCCAATATCTTACTCAGTATTTTAACGAGAAACAAATAGTTGATTGAAAGTGAAGTGTTTAAGGTTAATGTCTAATCAATTATGTGTTTGCATCATTTTTATCGTATATTTAATGAATAAATAGCAATAAACTGAAAATTCACAAAAACGTGGAAAACAGCAAAATATTGCCTAATTCGATGATATTTTGTTTATATCTCATAAAGGAAAAGGGGATGATAAACGTCAAAGTATTGCTGAATTCGATAATTTTTAGTACGAAACAAAATGCAAGAAAACTTGCTTAAAATGAAAATATTATGCGAAAATCTGAGATTTGAAGGCCAAATCACATATCGTGATACTACATGAAATAGTATCGAAATATTGGTAAAAATGAATATATTTATTTAATATCAAACTACATGAAAAACGTGAAAAAAGTCATTATTATACCAAATTTGAGGATTTTAACTTCCAATCATAGAGCGACGTTTCGTATTTTTTAGACCCTAGAAAAGACGTATAAAGATGTTGCTTCCAACACAAATGATAAAAATCAATGTGTTTTCATTAAAATTAACTAAAATGTTCCTGATTTTCGGTTTATATTACTGATGGAAGATGTACACGTAAAACCGTTCTAATCCGGCTGAAACGTCGATATATGCAATAAAAACAGAACTTCTCCTCTTTTCAATATCTTACTCAGTATTTTAACGAGAAACAAATAGATGATTGAAAAAGAAGTTTTTAAGGTTATTTTCTGATCAATTATGTGTTTGCATAATTTTTATCGTATATTTAATGAATTATTAACAATAAACTGAAAATTCACAAAAACGTGGAAAAACCGCCTAAATCGATGATATTTTGTTTAAATCACATAAAGGAAAAGGGGATGATAAAGGTCAAAATATTGCTAAATTCGATGATTTTTAGTACAAAACAAAATGCAAGAAATCTTGCTTAGCGATGCAAAATTTGCGAAATTCTGAGATTTGAAGGCCAAATCACATATCGTGATACTACATGAAATAGTATCGAAATATTGGTAAAAATGAATATATTTATTTAATATCAAACTACATGAAAAACGTGAAAAAAGTCATTATTATACCAAATTTGAGGATTTTAACTTCCAATCATAGAGCGACGTTTCGTATTTTTTAGACCCTAGAAAAGACGTATAAAGATGTTGCTTCCAATACAAATGATAAAAATCAATGTGTTTTCATTAAAATTAACTAAAATGTTCCTGATTTTCGGTTTATATTACCGATGGAAGATTTATACGTAAAACCGTTCTAATCCGGCTGAAACGTCGATATATGCAATAAAAACAGAACTTCTCCTCTTTTCAATATCTTACACAGTATTTTAACGAGAAACAAATAGATGATTGAAAATGAAGTATTTAAGGGTATTTTCTGATCAATTATGTGTTTGCATAATTTTTATCGTATATTTAATGAATTAATAACAATAAACTGAAAATTTACAAAAACGTGGAAAAATGGCCTAATTCGATGATATTTTGTTTAAATCACATAAAGGAAAAGGGGATGATAAAGGTCAAAATATTGCTTAATTGTATGATTTTTAGTACAAAACAAAATGCAAGAAAACTTGCTTAGAGATGCAAATTTTGCGAAATTCTGAGATTTGAAGGCTAAATCACATATCGTGGGAAAACATGAAGTAGTATCGAAATATTGGTAAAAAAGAATATATATACGTAAAATCACACTACATGAATAACGTGAAAAAAGTCACTATATTACCATATTTGAGGATTTTAACTTCAAATCATAGAGCGAGGTTTCGTATTATTTAGTTAAAAGAAAAGACATATGACAATGTTGTTTCAAATACAAATGATAAAAATCAATGTGTTTTCATTAGAATTAACTAAAATGTTCCTGATTTTCAGTTTATATTACCGATGGAAGATGTACACGTAAAACCGTTCTAATCCGGCTGAAAAGTCGATATATGCAATAAAAACAGAACTTCTCCTCTTTTCAATATCTTACTCAGTATTTTAACGAGAAACAAATAGATGATTGAAAATGAAGTATTTAAGGTTATTTTCTGATCAATTATGTGTTTGCATAATTTTTATCGTATATTTAATGAATTAATAACAATAAACTGAAAATTCACAAAAACGTGGTAAAACGGCCTAATTCGATGATATTTTGTTTAAATTACATAAAGGAAAAGGGGATGATAAAGGTCAAAATATTGCTAAATTCGATGATTTTTAGTACAAAACAAAATGCAAGAAAACTTGCTTAGAGATGCAAAATTTGCGAAATTCTGAGATTTGAAGGCTAAATCACATATCGTGGGAAAACATGAAGTAGTATCGAAATATTGGTAAAAACGAATATATATACGTAAAATCACACTACATGAATAACGTGAAAAAAGTCACTATATTTCCATATTTGAGGATTTTAACTTCAAATCATAGAGCGAGGTTTCGTATTATTTAGATCCAAGAAAAGACATATGAAAATGTTGTTTCAAATACAAATGATAAAAATCAATGTGTTTTCATTAGAATTAACTAAAATGTTCCTGATTTTCCGTTTATATTACCGATGGAAGATGTACACGTAAAACCGGTCTAATCCGGCTGAAGGAATACGTGCAGAGAGCCAGAATTTGGCTCCAAAATATAGCTCAAGGGTCGAATTTGGGATGTTTGGGATATTTTGAAAACTGCAGGGAGGGTTTGGGCAAAATGTGACCTTTCGCTGCTTTCAGTAATTGGCACATTTTCGGTATAAAAAGTCGTAATTTCAAACGGCGAATACATGCAGAAAGCCAAAATTTGGCTCTAAAATATGGATCAAGGGTCGAATTTGGGATGTTTGGGATATTTTGAAAACTGCAGGGAGGGCTTAGACAAAATGTGATCCACCGCTGTACTCAGTAATTGGCATATTTTCTTTATAAAATGTCATAATTTCAAAATGCTAATACGTACAGAGAGCCCGAATTTGGCTCCAAAATATGGCTCAAGCGTCGAATTTGGGATGTTTGGGATATATTGAAAACTGCAGGGAGGGTTTGGGTAAAATGTGATCCATTGCCGTTTTCAGTAATTGTCATGTTTTCGTTATAAAATGTCGTAATTTCAAACAGCGAATACGTGCAGAGAGCCAGAATTTGGCTCCAAAATATAGCTCATGGGTCGAATTTGGGATGTTTTGGATATTTTGCAAACTGCCGGGGGGTTTGGGCAAAATATGATCCATCGCTGCTTTTAGTAATTGGCTAATTTTCAAGCGTCAAATTTGGAATGTTTGGGATAAAAAGTCGTAATTTCAAACTGCGAATACGTGCAGAGAGCCAGAATTTAGCTCCAAAAGAATTCTCAAGGGTCGAACTTGGAATGTTTGGGATATTTTGAAAACTACAGGGATGGTTTGGGCAAAATGTGATCCATTGCCGCTCTCAGTAATTGGCATATTTTCAGTATAAAAAGTCGTAAATTCACACTGCGAATACGTGCAGAGAGCTAGAATTTGGCTCCAAAATATGGCTCAAGCGCTGAATTTAGGATGTTTGGGATATTTTGGAAACAGCAGGGAGGGTTTTAGCAAAATGTGATCCATCGCCGCTTTCAGTAATTGGCATATTTTCGGTATAAAATTCGTAATTTCAAACTGCGAATACGCGCAGAGAGCCAGAATTTGGCTCCAAAATATGGCTCAAGCGTCGAATTTGGGATGTTTGCTATATTTTGAAAACTGCAAGAGGAGGGTTTGGGCAAAATGTGGCCTATTGCTGCTCTCAGTAATTGACATATTTTCGGTAAAAAATGTCGTAATTTCAAACTGCGAATATGTGCAGAGAGCCAGAATTTGGCTCCAAAATATGGCTCAAGCGTCCAATTTTGGATGTTTGCTATATTTTAAAAACTGCAGGGAGGGCTTGTGCAAAATGTGATCCATCGCTGCTCTCAGTAATTGGCATATTTTCGGTATAAAAAGTAGTAATTTCAAACTGCGAATACATGCAGAGAGCCAGAATTTGGCTCCAAAATATAGCTCATGAGTCGAATTTGGGATGTTTGGGATATTTTGAAAACTGAAGGGAGAGTTTGGGCAAAATGTGATCCATAGCCGTTTGCAGTATTTGTCATGTTTTCGTTATAAAATGTCGTAATTTCAAATATGGAAATATAGTGACTTATTTCACGTTATTCATGTAGTGTGATTTTACGTATATATATCCTTTTTTACCAATATTTCGATACTACTTCATGTTTTCCAACGATATGTGATTTAGCCTTCAAATCTCAGAATTTCGCAAATTTTGCATCTCTAAGCAAGTTTTCTTGCATTTTGTTTTGTACTAAATATCATCGAATTTAGCAATATTTTGACCTTTATCATCCCCTTTTCCTTTATGTAATTTAAACAAAATATCATCGAATTAGGCCGTTTTACCACGTTTTTGTGAATTTTCAGTTTATTGTTATTAATTCATTAAATATACGATAAAAATTATGCAAACACATAATTGATCAGAAAATAACCTTAAATTCTTCATTTTCAATCATCTATTTGTTTCTCGTTAAAATACTGAGTAAGATATTGAAAAGAGGAGAAGTTCTGTTTTTATTGCATATATCGACGTTTCAGCCGGATTAGAACGGTTTTACGTGTACATCTTCCATCGGTAATATAAACCGAAAATCAGGAACATTTTAGTTAATTCTAATGAAAACACATTGATTTTTATCATTTGTATTTGAAACAACATTGTCATATGTCTTTTCTTTTAACTAAATAATACGAAACCTCGCTCTATGATTTGAAGTTAAAATCCTCAAATATGGTAATATAGTGACTTTTTTCACGTTATTCATGTAGTGTGATTTTACGTATATATATTCTTTTCTACCAATATTTCGATATTACTTCATGTTTTCCCACGATATGTGATTTAGCCTTCAAATCTCAGAATTTCGCAAAATTTGCATCTCTAAGCAAGTTTTCTTGCATTTTGTTTTGTACTAAAAATCATACAATTAAGCAATATTTTGACCTTTATGATCCCCTTTTCCTTTATGTGATTTAAACAAAATATCATCGAATTAGGCCATTTTTCCACGTTTTTGTGAATTTTCAGTTTATTGTTATTAATTCATTAAATATACGATAAAAATTATGCAAACACATAATTGATCAGAAAATAACCTTAAAAACTTCATTTTCAATCATCTATTTGTTTCTCGTTAAAATACTGAGTAAGATATTGAAAAGAGGAGAAGTTCTGTTTTTATTGCATATATCGACGTTTCAGCCGGATTAGAACGGTTTTACGTGTACATCTTCCATCGGTAATATAAACTGAAAATCAGGAACATTTTAGTTAATTCTAATGAAAACACATTGATTTTTATCATTTGTATTGGAAGCAACATCTTCATACGTCTTTTTTAGGGTCTAAAAAATACGAAACGTCGCTCGATGATTCGAAGTTAAAATCCTCAAATTTGGCATAATAATTACTTTTTCACGTTTTTCATGTAGATTGATATTACGTAAATATATTCATTTTTACCAATATTTCGATACTATTTCATGTAGTATCACGATATGTGATTTGGCCTTCAAATCTCAGAATTTCGCAAAATTTGCATCTCTAAGCAAGTTTTCTTGCATTTTGTTTTGTACTAAAAATCATACAATTAAGCAATATTTTGACCTTTATCATCCCCTTTTCCTTTATGTGATTTAAACAAAATATCATCGAATTAGGCCATTTTTCCACGTTTTTGTTAATTTTCAGTTTATTGTTATTAATTCATTAAATATACGATAAAAATTATGCAAACACATAAGTGATCAGAAAATACCCTTATATACTTCATTTTCAATCATCTATTTGTTTCTCGTTAAAATACTGAGTAAGATATTGAAAAGAGGAGAAGTTCTGTTTTTATTGCATATATCGACTTTTCAGCCGGATTAGAACGGTTTTACGTGTACATCTTCCATCGGTAATATAAACTGAAAATCAGGAACATTTTAGTTAATTCTAATGAAAACACATTGATTTTTATCATTTGTATTTGAAGCAACATCTTTATACGTCTTTTCTAGGGTCTAAAAAATACGAAACGTCGCTCTATGATTGGAAGTTAAAATCCTCAAATTTGGTATAATAATGACTTTTTTCACGTTTTTCATGTAGTTTGATATTAAATAAATATATTCATTTTTACCAATATTTCGATACTATTTCATGTAGTATCACGATATGTGATTTGGCCTTCAAATCTCAGAATTTCGCAAATTTTGCATCTCTAAGCAAGTTTTCTTGCATTTTGTTTTGTACTAAAAATCATCGAATTAAGCAATATTTTGACCTTTATCATCCCCTTTTCCTTTATGTGATTTAAACAAAATATCATCGATTTAGGCCCTTTTTCCACGTTTTTGTGAATTTTCAGTTTATTGTTAATAATTCATTAAACATACGATAAAAGTTATGCAAACACATAATTGATCAGAAAATAACCTTAAAAACTTCATTTTCAATCATCTATTTGTTTCTCGTTAAAATACTGAGTAAGATATTGAAAAGAGGAGAAGTTCTGTTTTTATTTCATATATCGACGTTTCAGCCGGATTAGAACGGTTTTACGTGTACATCTTCCATCGGTAATATAAACCGAAAATCAGGAACATTTTAGTTAATTTAATGAAAACACATTGATTTTTATCATTTGTATTGGAAGCAACATCTTCATACGTCTTTTCTAGGGTCTAAAAAATACGAAACGTCGCTCTATGATTCGTAGTTAAAATCCTCAAATTTGGTATAATAATGACTTTTTTCACGTTTTTCATGTAGTTTGATATTACGTAAATATATTCATTTTTACCAATATTTCGATACTATTTCATGTAGTATCACGATATGTGATTTGGCCTTCAAATCTCAGATTTTCGCATAATATTGCATCTTAAGCAAGTTTTCTTGCATTTTGTTTCGTACTAAAAATCATCGAATTCAGCAATACTTTGACGTTTATCATCCCCTTTTCCTTTATGTGATATAAACAAAATATCATCGAATTAGGCAATATTTTGCTGTTTTCCACGTTTTTGTGAATTTTCAGTTTATTGCTATTAATTCATTAAATATACGATAAAAACGATGCAAACACATAATTGATTAGACATTAACCTTAAACACTTCACTTTCAATCAACTATTTGTTTCTCGTTAAAATACTGAGTATGATATTGGAAATGGGAGAAGTTCTGTTTTTATTGCATATATCGACGTTTCAGCCGGATTAGAGCGGTTTTACGTGTACATCTTCCATCGGTAATATAAACGGAAAATCAGGAACATTTTAGTTAATTCTAATGAAAACACATTGATTTTTATCATTTGTATTTGAAACAACATTGTCGTATGTCTTTTCTTGGATCTAAATAATACGAAACCTCGCTCTATGATTTGAAGTTAAGATCCTCAAATATGGTAATATAGTGACTTTTTTCACGTTATTCATGTAGTGTGATTTTACGTATATATATTCGTTTTTACCAATATTTCGATACTACTTCATGTTTTCTCATGATATGTGATTTGGCCTTCAAATCTCAGAATTTCGCAAATTTTGCATCGCTAAGCAAGTTTTCTTGCATTTTGTTTTGTAGTAAAAATCATCGAATTTAGCAATAGTTTGACCTTTATCATCCCCTTTTCCTTTATGTAATTTAAACAAAATATCATCGAAGTAGGCCGTTTTACCACGTTTTTGTCAATTTTCAGTTTATTATTAATAATTCATTAAATATACGATAAAAATTATGCAAACACATAATTGATCAGAAAATAACCTTAAATACTTCATTTTCAATCATCTATTTGTTTCTCGTTAAAATACTGACTAAGATATTGAAAAGAGGAGAAGTTCTGTTTTTATTGCATATATCGACGTTTCAGCCGGATTAGAACGGTTTTACGTGTAAATCTTCCATCGGTAATATAAACCGAAAATCAGGAACATTTTAGTTAATTTAATGAAAACACATTGATTTTTATAATTTGTATTGGAAGCAACATCTTCATACGTCTTTTCTAGGGTCTAAAAAATACGAAACGTCGCTCTATGATTCGAAGTTAAAATCCTCAAATTTGGTATAATAATGACTTTTTTCACGTTTTTCATGTAGTTTGATATTACGTAAATATATTCATTTTTACCAATATTTCGATACTATTTCAAGTAGTATCACGATATGTGATTTGGCCTTCAAATCTCAGATTTTCGCATTATATTGCATTTTAAGCAAGTTTTCTTGCATTTAGTTTCGTACTAAAATCATCGAATTCAGCAATATTTTGACGTTTATTATCCTTTTTTCCTTTATGTGATATAAACAAAATATCATCGAATTAGGCAATATTTTGCTGTTTTTCCACGTTTTTGTGAATTTTCAGTTTATTGCTATTAATTCATTAAATATACGATAAAAATGATGCAAACACATAATTGATTAGACATTAACCTTAAACACTTCATTTTCAATCAAATATTTGTTTTTCGTTAAAATACTGAGTAAGATATTGGAAAGGGGAGAAGTTCTGTTTTTATTGCATATATCGACGTTTCAGCCGGATTAGAGCGGTTTTACGTGTACATCTTCCATCGGTAATATAAACGGAAAATCAGGAACATTTTAGTTAATTCTAATGAAAATACATTGATTTTTATCATTTGTATTTGAAACTACATTGTCATATGTCTTTTCTTGGATCTAAATAATACGAAACCTCGCTCTATGATTTGAAGTTAAAATCCTCAAATATGGTAATATAGTGACTTTTTTCACGTTATTCAAGTAGTGTGATTTTACGAATATATATTCGTTTTTACCAATATTTCGATACTACTTTATGTTTTCTCACGATATGTGATTTGGCCTTCAAATCTCAGAATTTCGCAAATTTTGCATCTCTAAGCAAGTTTTCTTGCATTTTGTTTTGTACCAAAAATCATCGAATTTAGTAATATTTTGACCTTTATCATCCCCTTTTCCTTTATGTGATATAAACAAAATATCATCGAATTAGGCAATATTTTGCTGTTTTTCCACGTTTTTTTGAATTTTCAGTTTATTGCTATTAATTCATTAAATATACGATAAAAATGATGCAAACACATAATTGATTAGACATTAACCTTAAACACTTCATTTTCAATCAACTATTTGTTTCTCGTTAAAATACTGAGTAAGATATTGGAAAGCGGAGAAGTTCTGTTTTTATTGCATATATCTACGTTTCAGCCTGATTAGAGCGGTTTTACGTTTACATCTTCCATCGGTAATATAAACGGAAAATCAGGAACATTTTAGTTAATTCTAATGAAAACACATTGATTTTTATCATTTGTATTTGTAACAAGATTGTCATATGTCTTTTCTTGGATCTAAATAATACGAAACCTCGCTCTATGATTTGAAGTTAAAATCCTCAAATATGGTAATATTGTGACTTTTTTCACGTTATTCATGTAGTGTGATTTTACGTATATTTATTCGTTTTTACCAATATTTCGATACTACTATATGTTTTCTCACGATATGTGATTTGGCCTTCAAATCTCAGAATTTCGCAAATTTTGCATCGCTAAGCAAGTTTTCTTGCATTTTGTTTTGTACTAAAAATCATCGAATTTAGCAATATTTTGACCTTTATCATCCCCTTTTCCTTTCTGTGATTTAAACAAAATATCATCGATTTAGGCCGTTTTTCCACGATTTGTGAATTTTCAGTTTATTGTTAATAATTCATTAAATATACGATAAAAATTATGCAAACACATAATTGATCAGAAAATAACCTTAAATACTTCATTTTCAATCATCTATTTGTTTCTCGTTAAAATACTGAGTAAGATATTGAAAAGAGGAGAAGTTCTGTTTTTATTGCATATATCGACGTTTCAGCCGGATTAGAATGGTTTTACGTGTACATCTTCCATCAGTAATATAAACCGAAAATTAGGAACATTTTAGTTAATTTTAATGAAAACACATTGATTTTTATCATTTGTATTGGAAGCAACATCTTTATACGTCTTTTCTAGGGTCTAAAAAATACGAAACGTCGCTCTATGATTAGAAGTTAAAATCCTCAAATTTGGTATAATAATGACTTTTTTCACGTTTTTCATGTAGTTTGATATTACGTAAATATATTCATTTTTACCAATATTTCGATACTATTTCATGTAGTATCACGATATGTGATTTGGCCTTCAAATCTCAGATTTTCGCATAATATTGCATTTTAAGCAAGTTTTCTTGCATTTTGTTTCGTACTAAAAATCATCGAATTCAGCAATACTTTGACGTTTATCATCCCCTTTTCCTTTATGTGATATAAACAAAATATCATCGAATTAGGCAATATTTTGCTGTTTTCCACGTTTTTCTGAATTTTCAGTTTATTGCTATTAATTCATTAAATATACGATAAAAATGATGCAAACACATAATTGATTAGACATTAACCTTAAACACTTCATTTTCAATCAACTATTTGCTTCTCGTTAAAATACTGAGTAAGATATTGGAAATGGGAGAAGTTCTGTTTTTATTGCATATATCGACGTTTCAGCAGGATTAGATCGGTTTTACGTGTACATCTTCCATCGGTAATATAAACGGAAAATCACGAACATTTTTGTTAATTCTAATGAAAACACATTGATTTTTATCATTTGTATTTGAAACAACATTTTTATATTTCTTTTCTTGGATCTAAATAATACGAAACCTCGCTCTATGATTTGAAGTTAAAATCCTCAAATATGGAAATATAGTGACTTATTTCACGTTATTCATGTAGTCATGTACTGTGATTTTACGTATATATATTCGTTTTTACCAATATTTCGATACTACTTCATGTTTTCCCACGATATGTGATTTAGCCTTCAAATCTCAGAATTTCGCAAATTTTGAATCTCTAAGCAAATTTTCTTGCATTTTGTTTTGTACTAAAAATCATCGAATTTAGCAATATTTTGACCCAGAATTTGGCTCCAAAATATAGCTCAAGGGTCGAATTTGGGATGTTTGGGATTTTTTGAAAACTGCAGGGAGGGTTTGGGCAAAATGTGTTCCATCGCTGCTTTCAGTAATTGGCATATTTTCGGTATAAAAAGTCTTAATTTCAAACTGCGAATACATGCAGAACGCCAAAATTTGACACTTGAGCCATGAGTTAAGTTCTTTTCATTTGAGTTAAAACTAACGTAGATATATAACCGAACCTAACCAACCCTAAAATGGTTAACATTAACTGATTGGAATATGTATGTGGACGCTTGGTTAGTGTTACTATAATTTATATGGTTAACGTTTCAATGTCATAGTTCCCCTCATTGTCACATTTTTTGTTACTATTTCGCTGTTCACTCTCACTCTCTCTGAATCCCGTGGACTAATTGTGCTCACTTCTGTTTGTTTAAGGTACGGTAACCATAGGCTTTTTACACAATAATTTGCAACTATTTGCAAAGAAACATATCTAAAGATTATCTAAGTTTCTCACTCTGAATATGAAGAGAGATTCAGCGGCTTAAGAGAGTGAGGCAGAGGCTCAAGAGAGGGATGTAGAGGCTTAGGAGAGGGATGCAGATGCTCAGAAGAATGATGCAGAGGCTCAAGAGAGTGATGCAGAGGATCAGAAGAGGGTTGCAGCGGCTTAAGAGAGTGATACAGAGGCTGAAGAGAGTGATGAAGAGGCTCAAGAGAGTGATGTAGAGGCTCAAGAGAGTGATGCAGAGGATCAAGTGAGTGATGCAGAGGTTCAAGAGAGTGATGCAGAGGATCAAGAGAGGGAAGCAGAGGCTTAAGAGAGTGATGCAGAGGCTGAAGAGAGTGATGTAGAGGATCAAGAGAGTGATGCAGAGGCTCGAGAGAGTGATGCAGAGGCCTCAGGAGAGGGATTCAGAGGCTTAAGAGAGTGAGGCAGAGGCTCAAGAGAGGGATGCAGAGGCTCAAGAGAGGGATGCAGAGGCTCATGAGAGGGATGCAGGACGTCAAGAGAGAGACGCTGAGGCTCAAAAGAGGCGTACAGAGGCTTAAGAGCGTGATGCAGAGGCTCATGAGAGTGATGCAGAGGCTCAAAAGAGGCATACAGAGGCTTAAGAGCGTGATGAAGAGGCTCAAGAGAGTGATGCAGAGGCTCAAGAGAGTGATGCAGAGGCTGAAGAGAGTGATGCAGAGGTTCAAGAGAGGAATGCAGAAGCTCAAGAGAGGGATGAATAGGCTCAAGAGAGGGATGCAGAGGCTCAAGAGAGGGATGAAGAGGCTAAAGTGAGGGATGTAGAGGCACTTGAGAGTGATGCAGAGGCTCAAGAGAGGGATGCAGAGGCTTCAGAGAGTGATGCAGAGGCTCATGAGAGGGATGCAGAGGCTTCAGAGAGTTATGCAAAGGCTCAAGAGAGGGATGCAGAGGCTCAAGAGAATGTTGTAGAGGCATAAGAGAGGGATGCAGAGGCTCAAGAGAATGATGCAGAGGCTCAAGAGAGTGATGCAAAGGATCAAGAGAGGGAAGCTGAGGCTTATGTGAGTAATGCAGAGGCTGAAGAGAGTGATGCAGAGGCTCTAGAGAGTGATGCAGAGGCTTACGAGACTGATGCAGAGGCTTAAAAGAGGGATGCAGAGGCTCAAGAGAATGATGCAGAGGCTCAAGAGAGTGCTGCAAAAGGGTGAAGAGAGGGATGCTGAGGCACAAGAGAGGGATGAAGAGGCTTAAAAGAGGGATGCAGAGGCTCAAGAGAGGGAAGCAGAGGCTCAAGAGAGTGATGCAGAGGCTGAAGAGAGTGATGCAGAGGCTCTAGAGAGTGATGCAGAGGATCAAGAGAGTGATGCATAGGCTCAAAAGAGTGATGCAGAGGCTCAAGAGAGTGATACAGAGGCTCAAGAGAGTGGTGCAGAGGCTCAAGAGAGTGATGCAGACGATCAAGAGAGTGATGCAGAGGCTTAAGAGAATGATGCAGAGGCTCAAGAGAGTTATGCAGAGGATCAAGAGAGTGATGCAGAGGCTTAAGAGAGTGATGCAGAGGCTGAAGAGAGGGATGCAGAGGCTCAAGAGAGTGAAGCAGAGACTCAAGAGAGTGACGCATAGGGTAAAGAGATTGATTCAGAGGCTCTAGAGAGGGATGCAGAGGCTCAAGAGAGTGATGCAGAGGCTCAAGAATGTGATGAAGAGGATCTAGAGAGTGATGCAGAGGCTCAAGAGAGGGATGCAGGGGCTCAAGAGAGTGATGTAGAGGATCAAGAGAGGGAAGCAGAAGCTTATGAGAGTAATGCAGAGGCTGAAGAGAGTGATGCATAGGCTCTAATGAGTGATGCAGAGGCTCAAGAGAGTGATGTAGAGGCTCAAGAGAGTGATGCAGATGATCAAGAGAGTGATGCAGAGGCTCAAGAGAGTGATGCAGAAGATCAAGAGAGTGATGCAGAGGCTCGAGAGAGTGATGCAGAGACCTCAAGAGAGGGATTCAGAGGCTTAAGAGAGCGATGCAGAGGCTGAAGAGTGTTGCAGAGGATCAAGAGAGGGATGAAGAGGCACAAGAGAGTGATGCAGAGGCTCAAGAGAGTTATGCAGAGGATCAAGAGAGTGATGCAGAGGTTTAGGAGAGGGATGCAGAAGCTCAAGAGAGTGATGCAGCGTCTTACGAGAGTGATGCAGAGGATCAATAGAGTGATGCAGTGGCTTAAGAGAGTGATGCAGAGGCTGAAGAGAGTGTTGCAGATGATTTAGAGAGGGATGTAGAGGCTCAAGAGAGTGAAGCCTCTGCATCACTCTCTTGATCCTCTGCATCACTCTCTTGAGCCTCTACATCACTCTCTTGAGCCTCTTCATCACTCTCTTCAGCCTCTGTATCACTCTCTTAAGCCGCTGCATCCCTCTCCTGATCCTCTGCATCACTCTCTTGAGCCTCTGCATCATTCTCCTGAGCCTCTGCATCCCTCTCCTAAGCCTCTACATCATTCTCTTGAGCCTCTACATCACTCTTGAGCCTCTGCATCTCTCTTTTCAGCCTCTGCATCACTCTCTGGAGCCTCTACATCCCTCTCTGGAGCCTCAGCAGCCCTCTCTTGAGCCTCTGCAGCACTCTTTTGAGCCTCTTCATCATTCTCTTGAGCCTCTGCATCCCTCTCTTAAGCCTCTGCATCACTCTCTTGAGCCTTTGCATCCCTCTCTTTGTCCTCTGCATCCCTCACTTCAGCCTCTGCTTCCCTCTCTTCAGCCTCTGCATCACTCTCTTAAGCCTCTGAATCACTCTCGTAAGCCCCTGAATCACTCTCTTGAGCCTCTGTATCACTCTCTTGAACCCACTGCATCCCTCTCGTGAGCCTCTGCTTCACTCTCTTGAGCTTCTGCATCCCTCTCTTAAGCCTCTGCATCACTCTCTTAAGCCTCTGAATAACTCTCGTAAGCCTCTGAATCACTCTCTTGAGCCTCTGCATCACTCTCTTGAACCCCCTGCATCCCTCTCTTGAGCCTCTGCATCACCCTTTTAAGCCTGTGCATCCCATTCCTCTCATGAGCCTCTGCATCCCTCTCTTGAGTCTCAGCATCACTCTCTTGAGCCACTGCATCTCTCTCTTAAGTCTCTGCATCACTCTCTTATCCTCTGCATCACTCTCGTAAGCCTCTGAATCACTCTTTTGAGCCTCTGCATCCCTCTCTTGAGCCTCTGCATCACTCTCTTAAGCCTCTGCATCACTCTCATGAGCCTCTGAATCACTCACTTGAGCCTCTGCATCCCTCTCTTGAGCCTCTGCATCACTCTCTTGAGCCTCTGCATCCCTCTCTTAAGCCTCTGCATCACTCTCTTGAGCCTTTGCATCCCTCTCTTTGTCCTCTGCATCCCTCACTTCAGCCTCTGCTTCCCTCTCTTCAGCCTCTGCATCACTCTCTTAAGCCTCTGAATCACTCTCGTAAGCCCCTGAATCACTCTCTTGAGCCTCTGTATCACTCTCTTGAACCCACTGCATCCCTCTCGTGAGCCTCTGCTTCACTCTCTTGAGCTTCTGCATCCCTCTCTTAAGCCTCTGCATCACTCTCTTAAGCCTCTGAATAACTCTCGTAAGCCTCTGAATCACTCTCTTGAGCCTCTGCATCACTCTCTTGAACCCCCTGCATCCCTCTCTTGAGCCTCTGCATCACCCTTTTAAGCCTGTGCATCCCATTCCTCTCATGAGCCTCTGCATCCCTCTCTTGAGTCTCAGCATCACTCTCTTGAGCCACTGCATCTCTCTCTTAAGTCTCTGCATCACTCTCTTATCCTCTGCATCACTCTCGTAAGCCTCTGAATCACTCTTTTGAGCCTCTGCATCCCTCTCTTGAGCCTCTGCATCACTCTCTTAAGCCTCTGCATCACTCTCATGAGCCTCTGAATCACTCACTTGAGCCTCTGCATCCCTCTCTTGAGCCTCTGCATCACTCTCTTGAGCCTCTGCATCCCTCTCTTGAGCCTCTGCATCATTCTCCTTAGCCTTTGCATCACTCTCTTCAGCCTCTGCATTACTCACATAAGCCTCTGCTTCTCTCTCTTGATCCTCTGCATCACTCTCTTGAGCCTCTGCATCATTCTCTTGAGCCTCTGCATCCCTCTCTTATGCCTCTACATCATTCTCTTGAGCCTCTGCATCCCTCTCTTGAGCCTTTGCATAACTCTCTTAAGCCTCTGCATCCCTCTCTTGAGCCTCTGCATCACTCTCTTAAGCCTCTGGATCCCTCTCTTGAGCCTCTGCATCACTCTCAAGTGTCTCTACATCCCTCACTTTAGCCTCTTCATCCCTCTCTTGAGCCTCTGCATCCCTCTCTTGAGTCTATTCATCCCTCTCTTGAGCCTCTGCATTCCTCTCTTGAGCCTCTGCATCACTCTCTTCAGCCTCCGCATCACTCTCTTGAGCCTCTGCATCACTCTCTTGAGCCTCTGCATCACGCTCTTAAGCCTCTGCATGCCTCTTTTGAGCCTCTACATCACTCTCTTGAGCCTCTGCATCAAGCTCTTAAGCCTCTGTATGCCTCTTTTGAGCCTCAGCGTCTCTCTCTTGACGTCCTACATCCCTCTCATGAGCCTCTGCATCCCTCTCTTGAGCCTCTGCATCCCTCTCTCGAACCTCTGCCTCACTCTCTTAAGCCTCTGAATCCCTCTCCTGAGGCCTCTGCATCACTCTCTCGAGCCTCTGCATCACTCTCTTGATCCTGTGCATTATTCTCTTGAGCCTCTGCATCACTCTCTTGAGCCTGTGCATCTCTTTCTAGAGCCTCTGCATTACTCGCTTCAGCCTCTGCATCACTCTCTTAAGCCTCTGCTTCCCTCTCTTGATCCTCTGCATCACTCTCTTGAGCCTCTGCATCACTCACTTGATCCTCTGCATCACTCTCTTGAGCCTCTACATCACTCTCTTGATCCTCTGCATCACTCTCTTCAGCCTCTGTATCACTCTCTTAAGCCGCTGCATCCCTCTCCTGATCCTCTGCATCACTCTCTTGGAGCCTCTGCATCATTCTCCTGAGCCTCTGCATCCCTCTCCTAAGCCTCTACATCATTCTCTTGAGCCTCTGTATCACTCT
The DNA here is from genome assembly GCF_020424385.1 of Procambarus clarkii. Taxonomy (NCBI): domain Eukaryota; kingdom Metazoa; phylum Arthropoda; class Malacostraca; order Decapoda; family Cambaridae; genus Procambarus; species Procambarus clarkii. Next base: position 27,724 of record NW_025559072.1, read on the forward strand.
CTTGAGCCTCTGCATCACTCTCTTAAGCCTCTGCATCTCTCTTTTCAGCCTCTGCATCACTTTCTGGAGCCTCTGCATCCCTCTCTGGAGCCTCAGCAGCCCTCTCTTGAGCCTCTGCAGCACTCTCTTGAGCCTCTTCATCATTCTCTTGAGCCTCTGCATCCCTCTCTTAAGCTTCTGCATCACTCTCTTGAGCCTCTGCATCCCTCTCTTAAGCCTCTGCATCACTCTCTTGAGCCTTTGCATCCCTCTCTTTGTCCTCTGCATCCCTCACTTCAGCCTCTGCTTCCCTCTCTTGAGCCTCTGCATCCCTCTCTTTAGCCTCTGCATCCCTCTCATGAGCCTCTGCATCCCTCTCTTAAGCCTCTGCATCACTCTCTTAAGCCTCTGAATCACTCTCGTAAGCCCCTGAATCACTCTCTTGAGCCTCTGTATCACTCTCGTGAACCCCCTGCATCCCTCTCTTGAGACTCTGCATCACTCTCTTGAGCTTCTGCATCCCTCTCTTAAGCCTCTGCATCACTCTCTTAAGCCTCTGAATAACTCTCGTAAGCCTTTGAGTCACTCTCTTGAGCCTCTGCATCACTCTCATGAACCCCCTGCATCCCTCTTTTGAGCCTTTGCATCATTCTCAGTAGCCTCTGCATCACTCTCTTGAGCCTCTGCATCCCTCTTTTGAGCCTCTGCATCATTCTCAGTAGCCTCTGCATCACTCTCTTGAGCCTCTGCATCACTCTCCAGAGCCTCTGCATCCTTCTCTTGAGCCTCTGCATCACTCTCTTGAGCCTCTGCATCACTCTCGTAAGCCTCTGAAACACTCTCGTGAGCCTCCGCATCCCTCTCTTGAGCCTCTGCTTCACTCTCTTAAGCCTCTGCATCACTCACTTGAGCCTCTGAATCACTCACTTGAGCCTCTGCATCCCTCTCATGAGCCTCTGCATCACTCTCTTGAGCCTCTGCATCCCTCTTTTGAGCCTCTGCATCATTCTCCTTAGCCTCTGCATCACTCTCTTGAGCCTCCGCATCACTCTCTAGAGCCTCTACATCCCTCTCTTGAGCCTCTGCATCACTCTTTTGAGCCTCGGCATCCCTCTCTTAAGCCTCTGCATCACTCTCTTGAGCCTCTGCATCACTCTCTTAAAGCTGTGCATCCCTCTCTTGAACCTCTGCATCACTCTCTAGAGCCTCTGCATCACACTCTTGAGCCTCTGCATCACTCTCGTAAGCCTCTGAAACACTCTCGTAAGCCTCTGAAACACTCTCGTAAGCCTCTGAAACACTCTCTTGAGCCTCCGCATCCCTCTCTTGAGCCTCTGCATCACTCTCTTGAGCCTCGGCATCCCTTTCTTAGGCCTCTGCATCACTCTCTTGAGCCTCTGCATCACTCTCTTAAAGCTGTGCATCCCTCTCTTGAACCTCTGCATCACTCTCTAGAGCCTCTGCATCACACTCTTGAGCCTCTGCATCACTCTCGTAAGCCTCTGAATCACTCTCTTGAGCCTCTACATCCCTCTCTTGAGCCTCTGCATCCCTCTCGTAAGCCTCTGCATCACTCTCTTGAGCCTCTGCATAACTCTCTTGAGCCTCTGCATCACTCACTTTATCCTCTGCATCCCTCTCCTGAGCCTCTGCATCAGTCTCTTGAGCCTCTACATCACCCTTTTAAGCCTCTGCATCCCTCTTTTGAGCCTCTGCATCACTTTCGTAAGTTTCTGCATCACTCTCCTAAGCCTCTGCATCACTCTCGTAAGCCTCTGAATCACTCTCGTAAGCCTCTGAATCACTCTCTTGAGCCTCTGCATCCCTCTCTTGAGACTCTTCATCACTCTCAAGAGCCTCTGCATCCCTCTCTTGTGCTTCTTCATCCCTCACTTGAGCCTTTGCATCCCTCTCTTGAGCCTCTGCATCACTCTCTTGAGCCTCTGCATCCTTCTTTTGAACTCCTGCATCCCTCTCATGAGCCTCTGAATCCCTCACTTGAGCCTTTGTATCACTCTCCTAAGCCTCTGCATCCCTCTCTTGAGCCTCTGCATCACTCTCAAAAGCCTCTGCATCCCTTTTTTGTGCCTCTGCTTCCCTCACTTGAGCCCCTGCATCACTCTTTTGAGCCTCTGCATCACTCTCCTGAGCCTCTGCATCCCTCTTTGGAGCCTCTGCATCACTCTTTTGAGCCTCTGCATCACTCTCCTGAGCCTCTGCATCACTCACTTTAGCCTCTGCACCACTCTCTTGGGCCTCTGCATCACTCTCTTGAGCCTCTGCATCACACTCTGGAGCCTCTGCATCACTCTCTTGAGCCTCTGCATCCCTCACTTGAGCCTCTACATCTCTCTCTTCAGCCTCTGCATCACTCTCTTGAGTCTCTGTATCCCTCTCTGGAGCCTATGCATCACTCTCTTGAACCTCTGCATCACTCTCCTGAGCCTCAGCATCACTCACTTTAGCCTCTGCATCACTCTCTTGGGCATCTGCATCACTCTCTTGAGCATCTGCATCACACTCTTGAGCCTCTGCATCCCTTTCGTGAGCCTCTGGATCTCTCTCTAGAACTCCTCCATCCCTCTCATGAGCCTTTGCATCCTTCTCTTGAGCCTTTGCATCACTCGCTTAAGCCTCTGCATCCCTCTCTTGAGCCTCTGCATCACTCTCTTAAGCCTCTGAATAACTCTCGTAAGCCTTTGAGTCACTCTCTTGAGCCTCTGCATCACTCTCTTGAACCCCCTGCATCCCTCTTTTGAGCCTTTGCATCATTCTCAGTAGCCTCTGCATCACTCTCTTGAGCCTCTGCATCCCTCTTTTGAGCCTCTGCATCATTCTCAGTAGCCTCTGCATCACTCTCTTGAGCCTCTGCATCACTCTCCAGAGCCTCTGCATCCTTCTCTTGAGCCTCTGTATCACTCTCTTGAGCCTCAGCATCCCTCTCTTAAGCCTCTGCATCACTCTCTTGAGCTTCTGCATTACTCTCTTAAAGCTGTGCATCCCTCTCTTGAACCTCTGCATCACTCTCTAGAGCCTCTGCATCACACTCTTGAGCCTCTGCATCACTCTCGTAAGCCTCTGAAACACTCTCGTGAGCCTCCGCATCCCTCTCTTTAGCCTCTGCATCACTCTCTTAAGCCTCTGCATCACTCACTTGAGCCTCTGAATCACTCACTTGAGCCTCTGCATCCCTCTCATGAGCCTCTGCATCACCCTCTTGAGCCTCTGCATCCCTCTTTTGAGCCTCTGCATCATTCTCCTTAGCCTCTGCATCACTCTCTTGAGCCTCCGCATCACTCTCTAGAGCCTCTACATCCCTCTCTTGAGCCTCTGCATCACTCTTTTGAGCCTCGGCATCCCTCTCTTAAGCCTCTGCATCACTCTCTTGAGCCTCTGCATCACTCTCTTAAAGCTGTGCATCCCTCTCTTGAACCTCTGCATCACTCTCTAGAGCCTCTGCATCACACTCTTGAGCCTCTGCATCACTCTCGTAAGCCTCTGAAACACTCTCTTGAGCCTCCGCATCCCTCTCTTGAGCCTCTGCATCACTCTCTTGAGCCTCGGCATCCCCTTCTTAGGCCTCTGCATCACTCTCTTGAGCCTCTGCATCACTCTCTTAAAGCTGTGCATCCCTCTCTTGAACCTCTGCATCACTCTCTGGAGCCTCTGCATCACACTCTTGAGCCTCTGCATCACTCTCGTAAGCCTCTGAATCACTCTCTTGAGCCTCTACATCCCTCTCTTGAGCCTCTGCATCCCTCTCGTAAGCCTCTGCATCACTCTCTTGAGCCTCTGCATAACTCTCTTGAGCCTCTGCATCACTCACTTTATCCTCTGCATCCCTCTCCTGAGCCTCTGCATCAGTCTCTTGAGCCTCTGCATCACCCTTTTAAGCCTCTGCATCCCTCTTTTGAGCCTCTGCATCACTTTCGTAAGTCTCTGCATCACTCTCCTAAGCCTCTGCATCACTCTCGTAAGCCTCTGAATCACTCTCGTAAGCCTCTGAATCACTCTCTTGAGCCTCTGCATCCCTCTCTTGAGACTCTTCATCACTCTCAAGAGCCTCTGCATCCCTCTCTTGTGCTACTTCATCCCTCACTTGAGCCTTTGCATCCCTCTCTTGAGCCTCTGCATCACTCTCTTGAGCCTCTGCATCCTTCTTTTGAACTCCTGCATCCCTCTCATGAGCCTCTGAATCCCTCACTTGAGCCTTTGTATCACTCTCCTAAGCCTCTGCATCCCTCTCTTGAGCCTCTGCATCACTCTCAAAAGCCTCTGCATCCCTTTCTTGTGCCTCTGCTTCCCTCACTTGAGCCCCTGCATCACTCTTTTGAGCCTTTGCATCACTCTCCTGAGCCTCTGCATCCCTCTTTGGAGCCTCTGCATCACTCTTTTGAGCCTCTGCATCACTCTCCTGAGCCTCTGCATCACTCACTTTAGCCTCTGCACCACTCTCTTGGGCCTCTGCATCACTCTCTTGAGCCTCTGCATCACACTCTGGAGCCTCTGCATCACTCTCTTGAGCCTCTGCATCCCTCACTTGAGCCTCTGCATCTCTCTCTTCAGCCTCTGCATCACTCTCTTGAGTCTCTGTATCCCTCTCTGGAGCCTAAGCATCACTCTCTTGAACCTCTGCATCACTCTCCTGAGCCTCAGCATCACTCACTTTAGCCTCTGCATCACTCTCTTGGGCATCTGCATCACTCTCTTGAGCATCTGCATCACACTCTTGAGCCTCTGCATCCCTTTCGTGAGCCTCTGGATCTCTCTCTAGAACTCCTCCATCCCTCTCATGAGCCTTTGCATCCTTCTCTTGAGCCTTTGCATCACTCGCTTAAGCCTCTGCATCCCTCTCTTGAGCCTCTGCATCACTCTCTTGAGCCTCTGAATCACTCTCATGAGCCTCTGCATCCCTCTCTTGATCCTCTGAATCACTCTCTTGAGCCTCTGCATCCCTCTCTTAAGCCTCTGCATCACTCTCGTAAGCATCTGAATCACTCTCTTGAGCCTCTACATCCCTCTCTTGAGCCTCTGCATCCCTCTCTTAAGCCTCTGCATCACTCTTTTGAGCCTCTGAATCACTCTCTTGAGCCTCTGCATCACTCTCTTGAGCCTCTGCATCCCTCTCTTAAGCCTCTGCAACACTCTCTTCAACCTCTGCATCACTCACGTAAGCCTCTGCATCACTCTCTTGAGCCTCTGCATAACTCTCTTGAGCCTCTGCATCACTTACTTGAGCCTCTGCAACCCTCTCCTGAGAATCTGCATCACTTTCAAGTTTCTCTGCATCTTTCTCTTGTGCCTCTGCATCACTCACTTTAGCCTCTGCATCCCTCTCTTGAGTCTCTGCATCACCCTTTTAAGCCTCTGCATCCCTCTCTTGAGCCTCTGCATCACTCTCAAGAGCCTCTGCATCCCTCTCTTGTGCCTCTGCATCCTTCACTTGAGCCTCTGCATCCCTCTTTTGAGCCCCTGCATCCCTCTCTTGAGCCTCTGCATTCCTCTCTTGAGCCTCTGCAACCCTCTTTTAAGCCTCTGCATCACTCTATTAAGCCTCTGCATCACTCATGTAAGCCTCTGAATCACTCTCTTGAGCATCTTCATCCCACTCTTGAGCCTCTGAATCACCCTCTTGCGCCACTGCATCCCTCTCGTGAGCCTCTGCTTCACTCTCTTGAGCTTCTGCATCCCTCTCTTAAGCCTCTGCATCACTCTCTTAAGCCTCTGAATAACTCTCGTAAGCCTCTGAATCACTCTCTTGAGCCTCTGCATCACTCTCTTGAACCCCCTGCATCCCTCTCTTGAGCCTCTGCATCACCCTTTTAAGCCTGTGCATCCCATTCCTCTCATGAGCCTCTGCATCCCTCTCTTGAGTCTCAGCATCACTCTCTTGAGCCACTGCATCTCTCTCTTAAGTCTCTGCATCACTCTCTTATCCTCTGCATCACTCTCGTAAGCCTCTGAATCACTCTTTTGAGCCTCTGCATCCCTCTCTTGAGCCTCTGCATCACTCTCTTAAGCCTCTGCATCACTCTCATGAGCCTCTGAATCACTCACTTGAGCCTCTGCATCCCTCTCTTGAGCCTCTGCATCACTCTCTTGAGCCTCTGCATCCCTCTCTTGAGCCTCTGCATCATTCTCCTTAGCCTTTGCATCACTCTCATCAGCCTCTGCATTACTCACATAAGCCTCTGCTTCTCTCTCTTGATCCTCTGCATCACTCTCTTGAGCCTCTGCATCATTCTCTTGAGCCTCTGCATCCCTCTCTTATGCCTCTACAACATTCTCTTGAGCCTCTGCATCCCTCTCTTGAGCCTTTGCATAACTCTCTTAAGCCTCTGCATCCCTCTCTTGAGCCTCTGCATCACTCTCTTAAACCTCTGGATCCCTCTCTTGAGCCTCTGCATCACTTTCAAGTGTCTCTACATCCCTCACTTTAGCCTCTTCATCCCTCTCTTGAGCCTCTGCATCCCTCTCTTGAGTCTATTCATCCCTCTCTTGAGCCTCTGCATTCCTCTCTTGAGCCTCTGCATCACTCTCTTCTGCCTCCGCATCACTCTCTTGAGCCTCTGCATCACTCTCTTGAGCCTCTGCATCACGCTCTTAAGCCTCTGCATGCCTCTTTTGAGCCTCTACATCACTCTCTTGAGCCTCTGCATCAAGCTCTTAAGCTTCTGTATGCCTCTTTTGAGCCTCAGCGTCTCTCTCTTGACGTCCTGCATCCCTCTCATGAGCCTCTGCATCCCTCTCTTGAGCCTCTGCATCCCTCTCTTGAGCCTCTGCCTCACTCTCTTAAGCCTCTGAATCCCTCTCCTGAGGCCTCTGCATCACTCTCTCGAGCCTCTGCATCACTCTCTTGATCCTGTGCATTATTCTCTTGAGCCTCTGCATCACTCTCTTGAGCCTGTGCATCACTTTCTAGAGCCTCTGCATTACTCGCTTCAGCCTCTGCATCACTCTCTTAAGCCTCTGCTTCCCTCTCTTGATCCTCTGCATCACTCTCTTGAGCCTCTGCATCACTCACTTGATCCTCTGCATCACTCTCTTGAGCCTCTACATCACTCTCTTGATCCTCTGCATCACTCTCTTCAGCCTCTGTATCACTCTCTTAAGCCGCTGCATCCCTCTCTTGATCCTCTGCATCACTCTCTTGGAGCCTCTGCATCATTCTCCTGAGCCTCTGCATCCCTCTCCTAAGCCTCTACATCATTCTCTTGAGCCTCTGTATCACTCTCTTGAGCCTCTGCATCACTCTCTTAAGCCTCTGCATCTCTCTTTTCAGCCTCTGCATCACTTTCTGGAGCCTCTGCATCCCTCTCTGGAGCCTCAGCAGCCCTCTCTTGAGCCTCTGCAGCACTCTCTTGAGCCTCTTCATCATTCTCTTGAGCCTCTGCATTCCTCTCTTAAGCTTCTGCATCACTCTCTTGAGCCTCTGCATCCCTCTCTTAAGCCTCTGCATCACTCTCTTGAGCCTTTGCATCCCTCTCTTTGTCCTCTGCATCCCTCACTTCAGCCTCTGCTTCCCTCTCTTGAGCCTCTGCATCCCTCTCTTTAGCCTCTGCATCCCTCTCATGAGCCTCTGCATCCCTCTCTTAAGCCTCTGCATCACTCTCTTAAGCCTCTGAATCACTCTCGTAAGCCCCTGAATCACTCTCTTGAGCCTCTGTATCACTCTCGTGAACCCCCTGCATCCCTCTCTTGAGACTCTGCATCACTCTCTTGAGCCTCTGCATCACTCTCTTAAGCCTCTAAATAACTCTCGTAAGCCTTTGAGTCACTCTCTTGAGCCTCTGCATCACTCTCTTGAACCCCCTGCATCCCTCTTTTGAGCCTTTGCATCATTCTCAGTAGCCTCTGCATCACTCTCTTGAGCCTCTGCTTCCCTCTTTTGAGCCTCTGCATCATTCTCAGTAGCCTCAACGTCTCTCTCTTAAGCCTCTGCATCACTCTCTTGAGCTTCTGCATTACTCTCTTAAAGCTGTGCATCCCTCTCTTGAACCTCTGCATCACTCTCTAGAGCCTCTGCATCACACTCTTGAGCCTCTGCATCACTCTCGTAAGCCTCTGAAACACTCTTGTGAGCCTCCGCATCCCTCTCTTGAGCCTCTGCATCACTCTCTTAAGCCTCTGCATCACTCTCTTGAGCCTCTGAATCACTCACTTCAGCCTCTGCATCCCTCTCATGAGCCTCTCCATCACTCTCTTGAGCCTCTGCATCCCTCTTTTGAGCCTCTGCATCATTCTCCTTAGCCTCTGCATCACTCTCTTGAGCCTCCGCATCACTCTCTAGAGCCTCTACATCCCTCTCTTGAGCCTCTGCATCACTCTTTTGAGCCTCGGCATCCCTCTCTTAAGCCTCTGCATCACTCTCTTGAGCCTCTGCATCACTATCTTAAAGCTGTGCATCCCTCTCTTGAACCTCTGCATCACTCTCTAGAGCCTCTGCATCACACTCTTGAGCCTCTGCATCACTCTCGTAAGCCTCTGAAACACTCTCTTGAGCCTCCGCATCCCTCTCTTGAGCCTCTGCATCACTCTCTTGAGCCTCGGCATCCCTTTCTTAGGCCTCTGCATCACTCTCTTGAGCCTCTGCATCACTCTCTTAAAGCTGTGCATCCCTCTCTTGAACCTCTGCATCACTCTCTAGAGCCTCTGCATCACACTCTTGAGCCTCTGCATCACTCTCGTAAGCCTCTGAATCACTCTCTTGAGCCTCTACATCCCTCTCTTGAGCTTCTGCATCCCTCTCGTAAGCCTCTGCATCACTCTCTTGAGCCTCTGCATAACTCTCTTGAGCCTCTGCATCACTCACTTTATCCTCTGCATCCCTCTCCTGAGCCTCTGCATCAGTCTCTTGAGCCTCTGCATCACCCTTTTAAGCCTCTGCATCCCTCTTTTGAGCCTCTGCATCACTTTCGTAAGTCTCTGCATCACTCTCCTAAGCCTCTGCATCACTCTCGTAAGCCTCTGAATCACTCTCGTAAGCCTCTGAATTACTCTCTTGAGCCTCTGCATCCTTCTCTTGAGACTCTTCATCACTCTCAAGAGCCTCTGCATCCCTCTCTTGTGCTTCTTCATCCCTCACTTGAGCCTTTGCATCCCACTCTTGAGCCTCTGCATCACTCTCTTGAGCCTCTGCATCCTTCTTTTGAACTCCTGCATCCCTCTCATGAGCCTCTGAATCCCTCACTTGAGCCTTTGTATCACTCTCCTAAGCCTCTGCATCCCTCTCTTGAGCCTCTGCATCACTCTCAAAAGCCTCTGCATCCCTCTCTTGTGCCTCTGCTTCCCTCACTTGAGCCCCTGCAACACTCTTTTGAGCCTCTGCATCACTCTCCTGAGCCTCTGCATCCCTCTCTGGAGCCTCTGCATCACTCTTTTGAGCCTCTGCATCATTCTCCTTAGCCTCTGCATCACTCTCTTGAGCCTCCGCATCACTCTCTAGAGCCTCTACATCCCTCTCTTGAGCCTCTGCATCACTCTCCTGAGCCTCAGCGTCACTCACTTTAGCCTCTGCATCACTCTCTTGGGCATCTGCATCACTCTCTTGAGCATCTGCATCACACTCTTGAGCCTCTGCATCCCTTTCGTGAGCCTCTGGATCTCTCTCTAGAACTCCTCCATCCCTCTCATGAGCCTTTGCATCCTTCTCTTGAGCCTTTGCATCACTCGCTTAAGCCTCTGCATCCCTCTCTTGAGCCTCTGCATCACTCTCTTAAGCCTCTGAATAACTCTCGTAAGCCTTTGAGTCACTCTCTTGAGCCTCTGCATCACTCTCTTGAACCCCCTGCATCCCTCTTTTGAGCCTTTGCATCATTCTCAGTAGCCTCTGCATCACTCTCTTGAGCCTCTGCATCCCTCTTTTGAGCCTCTGCATCATTCTCAGTAGCCTCTGCATCACTCTCTTGAGCCTCTGCATCACTCTCCAGAGCCTCTGCATCCTTCTCTTGAGCCTCTGCATCACTCTCTTGAGCCTCAGCATCCCTCTCTTAAGCCTCTGCATCACTCTCCTGAGCTTCTGCATTACTCTCTTAAAGCTGTGCATCCCTCTCTTGAACCTCTGCATCACTCTCTAGAGCCTCTGCATCACACTCTTGAGCCTCTGCATCACTCTCGTAAGCCTCTGAAACACTCTCGTGGGCCTCCGCATCCCTCTCTTGAGCCTCTGCATCACTCTCTTAAACCTCTGCATCACTCACTTGAGCCTCTGAATCACTCACTTGAGCCTCTGCATCCCTCTAATGAGCCTCTGCATCACTCTCTTGAGCCTCTGCATCCCTCTTTTGAGCCTCTGCATCATTCTCCTTAGCCTCTGCATCACTCTCTTGAGCCTCCGCATCACTCTCTAGAGCCTCTACATCCCTCTCTTGAGCCTCTGCATCACTCTTTTGAGCCTCGGCATCCCTCTCTTAAGCCTCTGCATCACTCTCTTGAGCCTCTGCATCACTCTCTTAAAGCTGTGCATCCCTCTCTTGAACCTCTGCATCACTCTCTAGAGCCTCTGCATCACACTCTTGAGCCTCTGCATCACTCTCGTAAGCCTCTGAAACACTCTCTTGAGCCTCCGCATCCCTCTCTTGAGCCTCTGCATCACTCTCTTGAGCCTCGGCATCCCCTTCTTAGGCCTCTGCATCACTCTCTTGAGCCTCTGCATCACTCTCTTAAAGCTGTGCATCCCTCTCTTGAACCTCTGCATCACTCTCTAGAGCCTCTGCATCACACTCTTGAGCCTCTGCATCACTCTCGTAAGCCTCTGAATCACTCTCTTGAGCCTCTACATCCCTCTCTTGAGCCTCTGCATCCCTCTCGTAAGCCTCTGCATCACTCTCTTGAGCCTCTGCATAACTCTCTTGAGCCTCTGCATCACTCACTTTATCCTCTGCATCCCTCTCCTGAGCCTCTGCATCAGTCTCTTGAGCCTCTGCATCACCCTTTTAAGCCTCTGCATCCCTCTTTTGAGCCTCTGCATCACTTTCGTAAGTCTCTGCATCACTCTCTTAAGCCTCTGCATCACTCTCGTAAGCCTCTGAATCACTCTCGTAAGCCTCTGAATCACTCTCTTGAGCCTCTGCATCCCTCTCTTGAGACTCTTCATCACTCTCAGAGCCTCTGCATCCCTCTCTTGTGCTTCTTCATCCCTCACTTGAGCCTTTGCATCCCTCTCTTGAGCCTCTGCATCACTCTCTTGAGCCTCTGCATCCTTCTTTTGAACTCCTGCATCCCTCTCATGAGCCTCTGAATCCCTCACTTGAGCCTTTGTATCACTCTCCTAAGCCTCTGCATCCCTCTCTTGAGCCTCTGCATCACTCTCAAAAGCCTCTGCATCCCTTTCTTGTGCCTCTGCTTCCCTCACTTGAGCCCCTGCATCACTCTTTTGAGCCTCTGCATCACTCTCTTGAGCCTCTGCATCCCTCTTTGGAGCCTCTGCATCACTCTTTTGAGCCTCTGCATCACTCTCCTGAGCCTCTGCATCACTCACTTTAGCCTCTGCACAACTCTCTTGGGCCTCTGCATCACTCTCTTGAGCCTCTGCATCACTCTCTGGAGCCTCTGCATCACTCTCTTGAGCCTCTGCATCCCTCACTTGAGCCTCTGAATCTCTCTCTTGAGCCTCTGCATCACTCTCTTGAGCCTCTGCATCCCTCTCTGGAGCCTATGCATCACTCTCTTGAGCCTCTGCATCACTCTCTTGAGCCTGTGCATCACTCTCTTTAGCCTCTGCATCACTCTCTTGGGCCTCTGCATCACTCTCTTGAGCATCCTCTGCATCACTCTCTTGAGCCTCTGCATCCCTTTCTTGAGCCTCTGCATCTCTCTCTTGAACTCCTCCATCCCTCTCTTGAGCCTCTGCATCCTTCTCTTGAGCCTCTGCATCACTCTCTTAAGCCTCTGCATCCCTCTCTTGATCCTCTGCATCACTCTCTTGAGCCTCTGCATCACTCTCATGAGCCTCTGCATCCCTCTCTTGAGCCTCTGCATCACTCTCTTGAGCCTCTGCATCCCTCTCTTAAGCCTCTGCATCACTCTCTTAAGCATCTGCATCACTCTCTTGAGCCTCTGCATCCCTCTCTTGAGCCTCTGCATCCCTCTCTTAAGCCTCTGCATCACTCTCTTGAGCCTCTGCATCACTCTCTTGAGCCTCTGCATCACTCTCTTGAGCCTCTGCATCCCTCTCTTAAGCCTCTGCATCACTCTCTTCAGCCTCTGCATCACTCACTTAAGCCTCTGCATCACTCTCTTGAGCCTTTGCATCACTTACTTGAGCCTCTGCATCCCTCTCTTGAGAATCTGCATCACTCTCAAGTTTCTCTGCATCTTTCTCTTGTGCCTCTGCATCACTCTCTTTAGCCTCTGCATCCCTCTCTTGAGCCTCTGCATCACTCTTTTAAGCCTCTGCATCCCTCTCTTGAGCCTCTGCATCACTCTCATTAGCCTCTGCATCACTCTCTTGAGCCTCTGCATCCCTCTCTTGAGCCTCTGCATCCCTCTTTTAAGCCTCTGCATCACTCTCTTAAGCCTCTGCATCACTCATGTAAGCCTCTGAATCACTCTCTTGAGCCTCTGCATCCCTCTCTTGAGCCTCTGCATCACTCTCTTGAGCCTCTGCATCACTCTCTTGAGCCTCTGCTTCACTCTCTTGAGCCTCTGCATCACTCTCTTCAGCCTCTGCATCACTCTCTTAAGCCTCTGCTTCCCTCTCTTGATCCTCTGCATCACTCTCTTGAGCCTCTGCATCACTCTCTTGATAGTCTGCATCACGCTCTTGAGCCTCTGCATCACTCTCTTGAGCCTCTGAGCACTCTCGTGAGCCTCTGCATCACTCTCTTGAGCCTCCGCATCACTCTCTTGAGCCTCTGCATCACTCTCTTAAGCCTCTGAATCCCTCTCTTGAGGCCTCTGCATAACTCTCTCGAGCCTCTGCATCACTCTCTTGATCGTCTTCATCACTCTCTTGAGCCTCTGCATCACTCTCTTGAGCCTCTGCATCACTCTCTTGAGCCTCTGCATCACTCTCTTGAGCCTCTGCATCACTCTCTTGAGCCTCTGCATAACTCTCTTAAGCTTCTGCAGCCCTTTCTTGATCCTCTGCATCACTCTCTTGAGCCTCTGTATCACTCTCTTGAGCCTCTGCATCACTATCTTAAGCCTCTGCATCTCTCTCTTGAGCCTCTGCATCACTCTCTAGAGCCTCTGCATCATTCTCTTGAGCCTCTGCATCACTCTCTTAAGCCTCTACACACTCTCTTGAGCCTCTGCATCCCTCTCTTGAGCCTCTGCATCACTCTCTTGAGCCTCTGCATCCCTCTCTTGAGCCTCTGCATCACTCTCTTGAGCCTCTGCATCACTCTCTCTTGAGCCTCTGCATCACTCTCTAGAGCCTCTGCATCCCTTTCTTGAACCTCTGCATCACTCTCTAGAGCCTCTGCATCACTCTCTTGAGCCTCTACATCCCTCTCTTGAGCCTCTGCATCCCTCTCGTAAGCCTCTGCATCACTCTCTTGAGCCTCTGCATAACTCTCTTGAGCCTCTGCATCACTCTCTTGAGCCTCTGCATCCCTCTCATGTGCCTCTGAATCCCTCTCTTGAGCCTCTGCATCACCCTTTTAAGCCTCTGCATCCCTCTCTTGAGCCTCTGCATCACTCTCGTGAGTCTCTGCATCACTCTCCTAAGCCTCTGCATCACTCTCGTAAGCCTCTGCATCACTCTCGTAAGCCTCTGAATCACTCTCTTGAGCCTCTGCATCCCTCTCTTGAGCCTCTGCGTCACTCTCAAGAGCCTCTGCATCCCTCTCTTGTGCCTCTGCATCCCTCTCTTGAGCCTTTGCATCCCTCTCTTGAGCCTCTGCATCACTCTCTTGAGCCTCTGCATCCTTCTTTTGAACTCCTGCATCCCTCTCATGAGCCTCTGAATCCCTCTCTTGAGCCTCTGCATCACTCTCCTGAGCCTCTGCATCCCTCTCTTGAGCCTCTGCATCACTCTCAAAAGCCTCTGCATCCCTCTCTTGTGCCTCTGCATCCCTCTCTTGAGCCTCTGCAACACTCTTTTGAGCCTCTGCATCACTCTCCTGAGCCTCTGCATCCCTCTCTGGAGCCTCTGCATCACTCTCTTGAGCCTCTGCATCATTCTCCTGAGCCTCTGCATCACTCTCTTGAGCCTCCGCATCACTCTCTAGAGCCTCTACATCCCTCTCTTGAGCCTCTGCATCACTCTCCTGAGCCTCAGCGTCACTCACTTTAGCCTCTGCATCACTCTCTTGGGCATCTGCATCACTCTCTTGAGCATCTGCATCACACTCTTGAGCCTCTGCATCCCTCTCGTGAGCCTCTGGATCTCTCTCTAGAACTCCCATCCCTCTCATGAGCCTTTGCATCCTTCTCTTGAGCCTTTGCATCACTCGCTTAAGCCTCTGCATCCCTCTCTTGAGCCTCTGCATCACTCTCTTAAGCCTCTGAATAACTCTCGTAAGCCTTTGAGTCACTCTCTTGAGCCTCTGCATCACTCTCTTGAACCCCCTGCATCCCTCTTTTGAGCCTTTGCATCATTCTCAGTAGCCTCTGCATCACTCTCTTGAGCCTCTGCATCCCTCTTTTGAGCCTCTGCATCATTCTCAGTAGCCTCTGCATCACTCTCTTGAGCCTCTGCATCACTCTCCAGAGCCTCTGCATCCTTCTCTTGAGCCTCTGCATCACTCTCTTGAGCCTCAGCATCCCTCTCTTAAGCCTCTGCATCACTCTCCTGAGCTTCTGCATTACTCTCTTAAAGCTGTGCATCCCTCTCTTGAACCTCTGCATCACTCTCTAGAGCCTCTGCATCACACTCTTGAGCCTCTGCATCACTCTCGTAAGCCTCTGAAACACTCTCGTGAGCCTCCGCATCCCTCTCTTGAGCCTCTGCATCACTCTCTTAAGCCTCTGCATCACTCACTTGAGCCTCTGAATCACTCACTTGAGCCTCTGCATCCCTCTAATGAGCCTCTGCATCACTCTCTTGAGCCTCTGCATCCCTCTTTTGAGCCTCTGCATCACTCTCCTGAGCCTCTGCATCACTCTCTTGAGCCTCCGCATCACTCTCTAGAGCCTCTCCATCCCTCTCTTGAGCCTCTGCATCACTCTTTTGAGCCTCGGCATCCCTCTCTTAAGCCTCTGCATCACTCTCTTGAGCCTCTGCATCACTCTCTTAAAGCTGTGCATCCCTCTCTTGAACCTCTGCATCACTCTCTAGAGCCTCTGCATCACACTCTTGAGCCTCTGCATCACTCTCGTAAGCCTCTGAAACACTCTCTTGAGCCTCCGCATCCCTCTCTTGAGCCTCTGCATCACTCTCTTGAGCCTCGGCATCCCCTTCTTAGGCCTCTGCATCACTCTCTTGAGCCTCTGCATCACTCTCTTAAAGCTGTGCATCCCTCTCTTGAACCTCTGCATCACTCTCTAGAGCCTCTGCATCACACTCTTGAGCCTCTGCATCACTCTCGTAAGCCTCTGAATCACTCTCTTGAGCCTCTACATCCCTCTCTTGAGCCTCTGCATCCCTCTCGTAAGCCTCTGCATCACTCTCTTGAGCCTCTGCATAACTCTCTTGAGCCTCTGCATCACTCACTTATCCTCTGCATCCCTCTCCTGAGCCTCTGCATCAGTCTCTTGAGCCTCTGCATCACCCTTTTAAGCCTCTGCATCCCTCTTTTGAGCCTCTGCATCACTTTCGTAAGTCTCTGCATCACTCTCTTAAGCCTCTGCATCACTCTCGTAAGCCTCTGAATCACTCTCGTAAGCCTCTGAATCACTCTCTTGAGCCTCTGCATCCCTCTCTTGAGACTCTTCATCACTCTCAAGAGCCTCTGCATCCCTCTCTTGTGCTTCTTCATCCCTCACTTGAGCCTTTGCATCCCTCTCTTGAGCCTCTGCATCACTCTCTTGAGCCTCTGCATCCTTCTTTTGAACTCCTGCATCCCTCTCATGAGCCTCTGAATCCCTCACTTGAGCCTTTGTATCACTCTCCTAAGCCTCTGCATCCCTCTCTTGAGCCTCTGCATCACTCTCAAAAGCCTCTGCATCCCTTTCTTGTGCCTCTGCTTCCCTCACTTGAGCCCCTGCATCACTCTTTTGAGCCTCTGCATCACTCTCCTGAGCCTCTGCATCCCTCTTTGGAGCCTCTGCATCACTCTTTTGAGCCTCTGCATCACTCTCCTGAGCCTCTGCATCACTCACTTTAGCCTCTGCACAACTCTCTTGGGCCTCTGCATCACTCTCTTGAGCCTCTGCATCACACTCTGGAGCCTCTGCATCACTCTCTTGAGCCTCTGCATCCCTCACTTGAGCCTCTGAATCTCTCTCTTCAGCCTCTGCATCACTCTCTTGAGTCTCTGTATCCCTCTCTGGAGCCTATGCATCACTCTCTTGAACCTCTGCATCACTCTCCTGAGCCTCAGCATCACTCACTTTAGCCTCTGCATCACTCTCTTGGGCATCTGCATCACTCTCTTGAGCATCTGCATCACACTCTTGAGCCTCTGCATCCCTTTCGTGAGCCTCTGGATCTCTCTCTAGAACACCTCCATCCCTCTCATGAGCCTTTGCATCCTTCTCTTGAGCCTTTGCATCACTCGCTTAAGCCTCTGCATCCCTCTCTTGATCCTCTGCATCACTCTCTTGAGCCTCTGAATCACTCTCATGAGCCTCTGCATCCCTCTCTTGATCCTCTGAATCACTCTCTTGAGCCTCTGCATCCCTCTCTTAAGCCTCTGCATCACTCTCGTAAGCATCTGAATCACTCTCTTGAGCCTCTACATCCCTCTCTTGAGCCTCTGCATCCCTCTCTTAAGCCTCTGCATCACTCTTTTGAGCCTCTGAATCACTCTCTTGAGCCTCTGCATCACTCTCTTGAGCCTCTGCATCCCTCTCTTAAGCCTCTGCAACACTCTCTTCAACCTCTGCATCACTCACGTAAGCCTCTGCATAACTCTCTTGAGCCTCTGCATCACTTACTTGAGCCTCTGCAACCCTCTCCTGAGAATCTGCATCACTTTCAAGTTTCTCTGCATCTTTCTCTTGTGCCTCTGCATCACTCACTTTAGCCTCTGCATCCCTCTCTTGAGTCTCTGCATCACCCTTTTAAGCCTCTGCATCCCTCTCTTGAGCCTCTGCATCACTCTCAAGAGCCTCTGCATCCCTCTCTTGAGCCTCTGCATTCCTCTCTTGAGCCTCTGCAACCCTCTTTTAAGCCTCTGCATCACTCTATTAAGCCTCTGCATCACTCATGTAAGCCTCTGAATCACTCTCTTGAGCATCTTCATCCCACTCTTGAGCCTCTGAATCACTCTCTTGCGCCACTGCATCCCTCTCGTGAGCCTCTGCTTCACTCTCTTGAGCTTCTGCATCCCTCTCTTAAGCCTCTGCATCACTCTCTTAAGCCTCTGAATAACTCTCGTAAGCCTCTGAATCACTCTCTTGAGCCTCTGCATCACTCTCTTGAACCCCCTGCACCCCTCTCTTGAGCCTCTGCATCACCCTTTTAAGCCTGTGCATCCCATTCCTCTCATGAGCCTCTGCATCCCTCTCTTGAGTCTCAGCATCACTCTCTTGAGCCACTGCATCTCTCTCTTAAGTCTCTGCATCACTCTCTTATCCTCTGCATCACTCTCGTAAGCCTCTGAATCACTCTTTTGAGCCTCTGCATCCCTCTCTTGAGCCTCTGCATCACTCTCTTAAGCCTCTGCATCACTCTCATGAGCCTCTGAATAACTCACTTGAGCCTCTGCATCCCTCTCTTGAGCCTCTGCATCACTCTCTTGAGCCTCTGCATCCCTCTCTTGAGCCTCTGCATCATTCTCCTTAGCCTTTGCATCACTCTCTTCAGCCTCTGCATTACTCACATAAGCCTCTGCTTCTCTCTCTTGATCCTCTGCATCACTCTCTTGAGCCTCTGCATCATTCTCTTGAGCCTCTGCATCCCTCTCTTATGCCTCTACATCATTCTCTTGAGCCTCTGCATCCCTCTCTTGAGCCTTTGCATAACTCTCTTAAGCCTCTGCATCCCTCTCTTGAGCCTCTGCATCACTCTCTTAAACCTCTGGATCCCTCTCTTGAGCCTCTGCATCACTCTCAAGTGTCTCTACATCCCTCACTTTAGCCTCTTCATCCCTCTCTTGAGCCTCTGCATCCCTCTCTTGAGTCTATTCATCCCTCTCTTGAGCCTCTGCATTCCTCTCTTGAGCCTCTGCATCACTCTCTTCAGCCTCCGCATCACTCTCTTGAGCCTCTGCATCACTCTCTTGAGCCTCTGCATCACGCTCTTAAGCCTCTGCATCCCTCTTTTGAGCCTCTGCATCACTCTCTTGAGCCTCTGCATCAGCTCTTAAGCCTCTGTATGCCTCTTTTGAGAGCTCTCTGCCTGCCCTCTCATGAGCCTCTGCATCCCTCTCTTGAGCCTCTGCATCCCTCTCTTGAGCCTCTGCCTCACTCTCTTAAGCCTCTGAATCCCTCTCCTGAGGCCTCTGCATCACTCTCTCGAGCCTCTGCATCACTCTCTTGATCCTGTGCATTATTCTCTTGAGCCTCTGCATCACTCTCTTGAGCCTGTGCATCACTTTCTAGAGCCTCTGCATTACTCGCTTCAGCCTCTGCATCACTCTCTTAAGCCTCTGCTTCCCTCTCTTGATCCTCTGCATCACTCTCTTGAGCCTCTGCATCACTCACTTGATCCTCTGCATCACTCTCTTGAGCCTCTACATCACTCTCTTGATCCTCTGCATCACTCTCTTCAGCCTCTGTATCACTCTCTTAAGCCGCTGCATCCCTCTCCTGATCCTCTGCATCACTCTCTTGGAGCCTCTGCATCATTCTCCTGAGCCTCTGCATCCCTCTCCTAAGCCTCTACATCATTCTCTTGAGCCTCTGTATCACTCTCTTGAGCCTCTGCATCACTCTCGTAAGCCTCTGCATCTCTCTTTTCAGCCTCTGCATCACTTTCTGGAGCCTCTGCATCCCTCTCTGGAGCCTCAGCAGCCCTCTCTTGAGCCTCTGCAGCACTCTCTTGAGCCTCTTCATCATTCTCTTGAGCCTCTGCATCCCTCTCTTAAGCTTCTGCATCACTCTCTTGAGCCTCTGCATCCCTCTCTTAAGCCTCTGCATCACTCTCTTGAGCCTTTGCATCCCTCTCTTTGTCCTCTGCATCCCTCACTTCAGCCTCTGCTTCCCTCTCTTGAGCCTCTGCATCCCTCTCTTTAGCCTCTGCATCCCTCTCATGAGCCTCTGCATCCCTCTCTTAAGCCTCTGCATCACTCTCTTAAGCCTCTGAATCACTCTCGTAAGCCCCTGAATCACTCTCTTGAGCCTCTGTATCACTCTCGTGAACCCCTGCATCCCTCTCTTGAGACTCTGCATCACTCTCTTGAGCTGCTGCATCCCTCTCTTAAGCCTCTGCATCACTCTCTTAAGCCTCTGAATAACTCTCGTAAGCCTTTGAGTCACTCTCTTGAGCCTCTGCATCACTCTCTTGAACCCCCTGCATCCCTCTTTTGAGCCTTTGCATCATTCTCAGTAGCCTCTGCATCACTCTCTTGAGCCTCTGCATCCCTCTTTTGAGCCTCTGCATCATTCTCAGTAGCCTCTGCATCACTCTCTTGAGCCTCTGCATCACTCGCCAGAGCCTCTGCATCCTTCTCTTGAGCCTCTGCATCACTCTCTTGAGCCTCAACATCCATCTCTTAAGCCTCTGCATCACTCTCTTGAGCTTCTGCATTACTCTCTTAAAGCTGTGCATCCCTCTCCTGATCCTCTGCATCACTCTTTTGGAGCCTCTGCATCATTCTCCTGAGCCTCTGCATCCCTCTCCTAAGCCTCTACATCATTCTCTTGAGCCTCTGCATCATTCTCTTAAGCCTCTGCATCTCTCTTTTCAGCCTCTGCATCACTTTCTGGAGCCTCTGCATCCCTCTCTGGAGCCTCAGCAGCCCTCTCTTGAGCCTCTGCAGCACTCTCTTGAGCCTCTTCATCATTCTCTTGAGCCTCTGCATCCCTCTCTTAAGCTTCTGCATCACTCTCTTGAGCCTCTGCATCCCTCTCTTAAGCCTCTGCATCACTCTCTTGAGCCTTTGCATCCCTCTCTTTGTCCTCTGCATCCCTCACTTCAGCCTCTGCTTCCCTCTCTTGAGCCTCTGCATCCCTCTCTTTAGCCTCTGCATCCCTCTCATGAGCCTCTGCATCCCTCTCTTAAGCCTCTGCATCACTCTCTTAAGCCTCTGAATCACTCTCGTAAGCCCCTGAATCACTCTCTTGAGCCTCTGTATCACTCTCGTGAACCCCCTGCATCCCTCTCTTGAGACTGCATCACTCTCTTGAGCTTCTGCATCCCTCTCTTAAGCCTCTGCATCACTCTCTTAAGCCTCTGAATAACTCTCGTAAGCCTTTGAGTCACTCTCTTGAGCCTCTGCATCACTCTCTTGAACCCCTTGCATCCCTCTTTTGAGCCTTTGCATCATTCTCAGTAGCCTCTGCATCACTCTCTTGAGCCTCTGCATCCCTCTTTTGAGCCTCTGCATCATTCTCAGTAGCCTCTGCATCACTCTCTTGAGCCTCTGCATCACTCGCCAGAGCCTCTGCATCCTTCTCTTGAGCCTCTGCATCACTCTCTTGAGCCTCAACATCCATCTCTTAAGCCTCTGCATCACTCTCTTGAGCTTCTGCATTACTCTCTTAAAGCTGTGCATCCCTCTCCTGATCCTCTGCATCACTCTCTTGGAGCCTCTGCATCATTCTCCTGAGCCTCTGCATCCCTCTCCTAAGCCTCTACATCATTCTCTTGAGCCTCTGTATCACTCTCTTGAGCCTCTGCATCACTCTCTTAAGCCTCTGCATCTCTCTTTTCAGCCTCTGCATCACTTTCTGGAGCCTCTGCATCCCTCTCTGGAGCCTCAGCAGCCCTCTCTTGAGCCTCTGCAGCACTCTCTTGAGCCTCTTCATCATTCTCTTGAGCCTCTGCATCCCTCTCTTAAGCTTCTGCATCACTCTCTTGAGCCTCTGCATCCCTCTCTTAAGCCTCTGCATCACTCTCTTGAGCCTTTGCATCCCTCTCTTTGTCCTCTGCATCCCTCACTTCAGCCTCTGCTTCCCTCTCTTGAGCCTCTGCATCCCTCTCTTTAGCCTCTGCATCCCTCTCATGAGCCTCTGCATCCCTCTCTTAAGCCTCTGCATCACTCTCTTAAGCCTCTGAATCACTCTCGTAAGCCCCTGAATCACTCTCTTGAGCCTCTGTATCACTCTCGTGAACCCCCTGCATCCCTCTCTTGAGACTCTGCATCACTCTCTTGAGCTTCTGCATCCCTCTCTTAAGCCTCTGCATCACTCTCTTAAGCCTCTGAATAACTCTCGTAAGCCTTTGAGTCACTCTCTTGAGCCTCTGCATCACTCTCTTGAACCCCCTGCATCCCTCTTTTGAGCCTTTGCATCATTCTCAGTAGCCTCTGCATCACTCTCTTGAGCCTCTGCATCCCTCTTTTGAGCCTCTGCATCATTCTCAGTAGCCTCTGCATCACTCTCTTGAGCCTCTGCATCACTCGCCAGAGCCTCTGCATCCTTCTCTTGAGCCTCTGCATCACTCTCTTGAGCCTCAACATCCATCTCTTAAGCCTCTGCATCACTCTCTTGAGCTTCTGCATTACTCTCTTAAAGCTGTGCATCCCTCTCTTGAACCTCTGCATCACTCTCTAGAGCCTCTGCATCACACTCTTGAGCCTCTGCATCACTCTCGTAAGCCTCTGAAACACTCTCGTGAGCCTCCGCATCCCTCTCTTGAGCCTCTGCATCACTCTCTTAAGCCTCTGCATCACTCTCTTGAGCCTCTGAATCACTCACTTGAGCCTCTGCATCCCTCTCATGAGCCTCTGCATCACTCTCTTGAGCCTCTGCATCCCTCTTTTGAGCCTCTGCATCATTCTCCTTAGCCTCTGCATCACTCTCTTGAGCCTCCGCATCACTCTCTAGAGCCTCTACATCCCTCTCTTGAGCCTCTGCCTCACTCTTTTGAGCCTCGGCATCCCTCTCCTAAGCCTCTGCATCACTCTCTTGAGCCTCTGCATCACTCTCTTAAAGCTGTGCATCCATCTCTTGAACCTCTGCATCACTCTCTAGAGCCTCTGCATCACACTCTTCAGCCTCTGCATCACTCTCGTAAGCCTCTGAAACACTCTCTTGAGCCTCCGCATCCCTCTCTTGAGCCTCTGCATCACTCTCTTGAGCCTCGGCATCCCTTTCTTAGGCCTCTGCATCACTCTCTTGAGCCTCTGCATCACTCTCTTAAAGCTGTGCATCCCTCTCTTGAACCTCTGCATCACTCTCTAGAGCCTCTGCATCACACTCTTGAGCCTCTGCATCACTCTCGTAAGCCTCTGAATCACTCTCTTGAGCCTCTACATCCCTCTCATGAGCCTCTGCATCCCTCTCGTAAGCCTCTGCATCACTCTCTTGAGCCTCTGCATAGCTCTCTTGAGCCTCTGCATCACTCACTTTATCCTCTGCATCCCTCTCCTGAGCCTCTGCATCAGTCTCTTGAGCCTCTGCATCACCCTTTTAAGCCTCTGCATCCCTCTTTTGAGCCTCTGCATCACTTTCGTAAGTCTCTGCATCACTCTCCTAAGCCTCTGCATCACTCTCGTAAGCCTCTGAATCACTCTCGTAAGCCTCTGAATCACTCTCTTGAGCCTCTGCATCCCTCTCGTGAGACTCTTTATCACTCTCAAGAGCCTCTGCATCCCTCTCTTGTGCTTCTTCATCCCTCACTTGAGCCTTTGCATCCCTCTCTTGAGCCTCTGCATCACTCTCTTGAGCCTCTGCATCCTTCTTTTGAACTCCTGCATCCCTCTCATGAGCCTCTGAATCCCTCACTTGAGCCTTTGTATCACTCTCCTAAGCCTCTGCATCCCTCTCTTGAGCCTCTGCATCACTCTCAAAAGCCTCTGCATCCCTCTCTTGTGCCTCTGCTTCCCTCACTTGAGCCCCTGCATCACTCTTTTGAGCCTCTGCATCACTCTCCTGAGCCTCTGCATCCCTCTCTGGAGCCTCTGCATCACTCTTTTGAGCCTCTGCATCACTCTCCTGAGCCTCTGCATCACTCACTTTAGCCTCTGCACCACTCTCTTGGGCCTCTGCATCACTCTCTTGAGCCTCTGCATCACACTCTGGAGCCTCTGCATCACTCTCTTGAGCCTCTGCATCCCTCACTTGAGCCTCTGCATCTCTCTCTTCAGCCTCTGCATCACTCTCTTGAGTCTCTGTATCCCTCTCTGGAGCCTATGCATCACTCTCTTGAACCTCTGCATCACTCTCCTGAGCCTCAGCATCACTCACTTTAGCCTCTGCATCACTCTCTTGGGCATCTGCATCACTCTCTTGAGCATCTGCATCACACTCTTGAGCCTCTGCATCCCTTTCGTGAGCCTCTGGATCTCTCTCTAGAACTTCTCCATCCCTCTCATGAGCCTTTGCATCCTTCTCTTGAGCCTTTGCATCACTCGCTTAAGCCTCTGCATCCCTCTCTTGAGCCTCTGCATCACTCTCTTGAGCCTCTGAATCACTCTCATGAGCCTCTGCATCCCTCTCTTGATCCTCTGAATCACTCTCTTGAGCCTCTGCATCCCTCTCTTAAGCCTCTGCATCACTCTCGTAAGCATCTGAATCACTCTCTTGAGCCTCTACATCCCTCTCTTGAGCCTCTGCATCCCTCTCTTAAGCCTCTGCATCACTCTTTTGAGCCTCTGAATCACTCTCTTGAGCCTCTGCATCACTCTCTTGAGCCTCTGCATCCCTCTCTTAAGCCTCTGCAACACTCTCTTCAACCTCTGCATCACTCACGTAAGCCTCTGCATCACTCTCTTGAGCTTCTGCATAACTCTCTTGAGCCTCTGCATCACTTACTTGAGCCACTGCAACCCTCTCCTGAGAATCTGCATCACTTTCAAGTTTCACTGCATCTTTCTCTTGTGCCTCTGCATCACTCACTTTAGCCTCTGCATCCCTCTCTTGAGTCTCTGCATCACCCTTTTAAGCCTCTGCATCCCTCTCTTGAGCCTCTGCATCACTCTCAAGAGCCTCTGCATCCCTCTCTTGTGCCTCTGCATCCTTCACTTGAGCCTCTGCATCCCTCTTTTGAGCCCCTGCATCCCTCTCTTGAGCCTCTGCATTCCTCTCTTGAGCCTCTGCAACCCTCTTTTAAGCCTCTGCATCACTCTATTAAGCCTCTGCATCACTCATGTAAGCCTCTGAATCACTCTCTTGAGCCTCTTCATCCCACTCTTGAGCCTCTGAATCACTCTCTTGCGCCACTGCATCCCTCTCTTAAGCCTCTGCATCACTCTTGTAAGCCTCTGAATCACTCTCCTGAGCCTCTGCATCCCTCTCTTGAACCTCTGCATCACTCTAAAGAGCCTCTACATCCGTCTCTTGTGCCTCTTCATCCCTCACTTGAGCCTCTGAATCCCTCTCCTGAGCCTCTGCATCACTCTCTTGAGCCTCTGCATCACTCTCTTGAGCCTCTGCATCACTCACTTGAGCCTTTGCATCACTCTCCTAAGCCTCTGCATCCCTCTCATGAGCCTCTGCGTCACTCTCAAGAGCCTCTGCATCCCTCTCTGGGGCCTCTGCATCACTCTCTTGAGCCTCTGCATCACTCTCATGAGCCTCTGTATCATTCACTTTAGCCTCTGCATCACTCTCTTGGGCCTCTGAAATACTCACTTGAGCCTCTGCATCACACTCTTGAGCCTCTGCATCACTCTCTTGAGCCTCTGCATCCCTCACTTGAGCCTCTGCATCTCTCTCGTCAGCCTCTGCATCACTCTCATGAGCCTCTGCATCCCTCTCGGGAGCCTCTGCATCACTCTCTTAAGCCTCTTCAACACTCTCTTGAGCCCCTGCATCCCTCTCTCAAGCCTCTGCATCACTCTCTTGAGCCTCTGCATCACACTCTTGATCCATTGCATCACTCTCTTGAGCCTCTGCATTCCTCTTTTAAGCCTCTGCAACACTCTCTTCAGCCTCTGCATCACTCTCTTAAGCCTCTGCATCCCTCTCTTGAGCCTCTGCATCCCTCTCTAAAGCCTCTGCAACACTCTCTTCAGCCTCTGCATCATTCTCTTCAGCCTCTGCATCACTCTCTTGAGCCTTTGACTCACTCTCTTCAGCCTCTGCATCACTCTCTTAAGCCTCTGCATCCCTTTTTTGAGCCTCTGCATCTCTTTCTTAAGCCTCTGCATCCCTTTCTTGAGCCTCTGCATCACTCTCTTGAACTCCTGCATCCCTCTCATGAGCCTCTGCATCCCTCTCCTGAGCCTCTGCATCATTCTCTTGGGCCTCTGCATCACTCTCTTGAGCCTCTGCCTCACACTCTTGAGCCTCTGCATCCATTTCTTGAGCCTCTGCATCCCTCTCTTGAGCCTCTGAATCACTCTCTTGAGCCTCTGCATCCTTCTCTTAAGCCTCTGCATCACTCTCGTAAGCCTCTGAATCACTCTTTTGAGCCTCTGCATCCCTCTCTTGAGCCTCTGAATTACTCACTTGAGCCTCTGCATCCCTCTCTTGAGCCTCTGCATCACTCTCTTGAGCATCTGCATCCCTCTCTTGAGCCTCTGCATCATTCTCCTTAGCCTCTGCATCACTCTTTTCAGCCTCTGCATTACTCACATAAGCCTCTGCTTCCCTCTGTTGATCCTCTGCATCACTCTCTTGAGCCTCTGCATCATTCTCTTGAGCCTCTGCATCCCTCTCTTATGCCTCTACATCATTCTCTTGAGCCTCTGCATCCCTCTCCTTAGCCTTTGCATAACTCTCTTAAGCCTCTGCATCCCTCTCTGGAGCCTCTGCATCACTCTCTTAAGCCTCTTCAATACTCTCTTCAGCCTCTGCATCACTCTCTTGGGCCTCTGCATCCCTCTCTTAAGCCTCTGGAACACTCTCTTCAGCCTCTGCATCACTCTCTTAAGCCTCTGCATCCCTCTCTTGAGCCTCTGCATCCCTCTCTTAAGCCTCTGCAACACTCTCTTCAGCCTCTGCATCACTCTCTTAAGCCTCTGCATCCCTTTTTTGAGCCTCTGCATCTCTTTCTTATCCCTCTGCATCCCTTTCTTGAGCCTCTGCATCACTCTCTTGAACTCCTGCATCCCTCTCATGAGCCTCTGCATCCCTCTCCTGAGCCTCTGCATCACTCTCTTGGGCCTCTGCATCACTCTCTTGAGCCTCTGCTTCACACTCTTGAGCCTCTGCATCCCTTTCTTGAGCCTCTGCATCCCTCTCTTGAGCCTCTGAATCACTCTCTTGAGCCTCTGCATCCTTCTCTTAAGCCTCTGCATCACTCTCGTAAGCCTCTAAGTCACTCTTTTGAGCCTCTGCATCCCTCTCTTGAGCCTCTGAATCACTCACTTGAGCCTCTGCATCCCTCTCTTGAGCCTCTGCATAACTCTCTTGAGCCTCTGCATCCCTCTCTTGAGCCTCTGCATCATTCTCCTTAGCCTCTGCATCACTCTCTTCAGCCTCTGCATTACTCACATAAGCCTCTGCTTCCCTCTCTTGATCCTCTGCATCACTCTCTTGAGCCTCTGCATCATTCTCTTGAGCCTCTGCATCCCTCTCTTATGCCTCTACATCATTCTCTTGAGCCTCTGCATCCCTCTCCTTAGCCTTTGAATAACTCTCTTAAGCCTCTGCATCCCTCTTTTCAGCCTCTGCATCACTCTCTTTAGCCTCTGCATCCCTCTCTTGAGCCTCTGCATCACTCTCAAGTGCTTCTACATCCCTCACTTTAGCCTCTTCATCCCTCTCATGAGCCTCTGCATCCCTCTCTTGAGCCTATTCATCCCTCTCTTGAGCCTCTGCATTCCTCTCTTGAGCCTCTGCATCACTCTCTTCAGCCTCTGCATCACTCTCTTGAGCCTCTGCATCACTCTCTTCAGCCTCTGCATCACGCTTTTAAGCCTCTGCATGCCTCTTTTGAGCCTCTGCATCACTCTCTTGAGCCTCTGCATCACGCTCTTAAGCCTCTGTATGCCTCTTTTGAGCCTCAGTGTCTCTCTCTTGACGTCCTGCATCCCTCTCATGAGCCTCTGCATCCCTCTCTTGAACCTTTGCATCCCTCTCTTGAGCCTCTGCCTCACTCTCTTAAGCCTCTGAATCCCTCGAGCATCTGCATCACTCTCTTGATCCTGTGTATTACTCTCTTGAGCCTCTGCATCACTCTCTTGAGCCTGTGCATCACTTTCTAGAGCCTCTGCATCAATCGCTTCAGCCTCTGCATCACTCTCTTAAGCCTCTGCATATATCGACGTTTCAGCCGGATTAGAGCGGTTTTACGTGTACATCTTCCATCGGTAATATAAACGGAAAATCAGGAACATTTTAGTTAATTCTAATGAAAACACATTGATTTTTATCATTTGTATTTGAAACAACATTGTCATATGTGTTTTCTTGGATCTAAATAATACGAAACCTCGCTCTATGATTTGAAGTTAAAATCCTCAAATATGGTAATATAGTGATTTTTTCACATTATTCATGTAGTGTGATTTTACGTATATATATTCGTTTTTACCAATTTTTCGATACTACTTCATGTTTTCCAACGATATGTGATTTAGCCTTCAAATCTCAGAATTTCGCAAATTTTGCATCTCTAAGCAAGTTTTCTTGCATTTTATTTTGTACTAAAAATCATCGAATTTAGCAATATTTTGACCTTTATCATCCCCCTTTTCCTTTATGTGATTTAAACAAAATATCATCGAATTAGGCCGTTTTTCCACGTTTTTGTGAATTTTCAGTTTATTGTTATTAATTCATTAAATATTCGATAAAAATTATGCAAACACATAATTGATCAGAAAGAAAAGAGGAGAAGTTCTGTTTTTATTGCATATATCGACGTTTCAGCCGGATTAGAACGGTTTTACATGTACATCTTCCATCGGTAATATAAACCAAAAATCAGGAACATTTTAGTTAATTTTAATGAAAACACATTGATTTTTATCATTTGTATTGGAAGCAACATCTTTATACGTCTTTTCTAGGGTCTAAAAAATACGAAACGTCGCTCTATGATTCGAAGATAAAATCCTCTAATTTGGTATAATAATGACTTTTTTCACGTTCTTCATGTAGTTTGATATTACGTAAATATATTCATTTTTACCAATATTTCAATGCTATTTCATGTAGTATCACGATATGTGCTTTGGCCTCCAAATCTTAGATTTTCGTATAATATTTCATTTTAAGCAAGTTTTCTTGCATTTTGTTTCGTACTAAAAATCATCGAATTCAGCAATATTTTGACGTTTATCATCCCCTTTTCCTTTATGTGATATTAACAAAATATCATCGAATTAGGCAATATTTTTCTGTTTTTCCACGTTTTTGTGAATTTTCAGTTTATTGCTATTAATTCATTAAATATACGATAAAAATGATGCAAACACATAATTGATTAGACATTAACCTTAAACACTTCATTTTCAATCAACTATTTGCTTCTCGTTAAAATACTGAGTAAGATATTGGAAAGGGGAGAAGTTCTGCTTTTATTGCATATATCGACGTTTCAGCCGGATTAGATCGGTTTTACGTGTACATCATCCATCGGTAATATAAACGGAAAATCAGGAACATTTTAGTTAATTCTAATGAAAACACATTGATTTTTATCATTTGTATTTGAAACAACATTGTCATATGTCTTTTCTTGGATCTAAATAATACGAAACCTCGCTCTATGATTTGAAGTTAAAATCCTCAAATATGATAATAGAGTGACGTTTTTTCACGTTATTCATGTAGTGTGATTTTACGTATATATCTTCGTTTTTACCAATATTTCGATAATACTTCATGTTTTCTCACGATATGTGGGAAAATCCCAAGATATGTGGGAATTTCATTAGAAATTAATTCTAATGAAAACACATTGATTTTTATCATTTGTATTTGAAACAACATTGTCATATGTCTTTTCTTGTATCTAAATAATACGAAACCTCGCTCTATGATTTGAAGTTAAAATTCTCAAATATGGTAATATAGTGACTTTTTTCACGTTATTCATGTAGTGTGATTTTACGTATATATATTCGTTTTTACCAATATTTCGATACTACTTCATGTTTTCCCACGATATGTGATTTAGCCTTCAAATCTCAGAATTTCGCAAATTTTGCATCTCTAAGCAAGTTTTCTTGCATTTTGTTTTGTACTAAAAATCATCGAATTTAGCAATATTTTGACCTTTATCATCTCCTTTTACTTTATGTAATTTAAACAAAATATCATCGAATTAGGCCGTTTTTCCACGTTTTTGTGAATTTTCAGTTTATTGTTATTAATTCATTAAATATACGATAAAAATTATGCAAACACATAATTGATCAGAAAATAACCTTAAACACTTCATTTTCAATCAAATATTTGTTTTTCGTTAAAATACTGAGTAAGATATTGGAAAGGGGAGAAGTTCTGTTTTTATTGCATATATCGACGTTTCAGCCGGATTAGAACGGTTTTACGTGTACATCTTCCATCGGTAATATAAACCGAAAATCAGGAACATTTTAGTTAATTCTAATGAAAACACATTGATTTTTATCATTTGTATTTGAAACAACATTGTCATATGTCTTTTCTAGGATCTAAAAAATACGAAACGTCGCTCTATGATTCGAAGTTAAAATCCTCAAATTTGGTATATATAATGACTTTTTTCACGTTTTTCATGTAGTGTGATTTTACGTAAATATATTCGTTTTTACCAATATTTCGATACTATTTGATGTAGTATCACGATATGTGATTTGGCCTTCAAATCTTAGATTTTCGCATAATATTGCATTTTAAGCAAGTTTTCTTGCATTTTGTTTCGTACTAAAAATCATCGAATTCAGCAATACTTTGACGTTAATCATCCCCTTTTCTTTTATGTGATATAAACAAAATATCATCGAATTAGGCAATATTTTGCTGTTTTTCCACGTTTTTGTGAATTTTCAGTTTATTGCTATTAATTCATTAAATATACGATAAAAATTATGCAAACACAATATTGATTATACATTAACCTTAAACACTTAATTTTCAATCAAATATTTGTTTTTCGTTAAAATACTGAGTAAGATATTGGAAAGGGGAGAAGTTCTGTTTTTATTGCATATATCGACGTTTCAGCCGGATTAGAGCGGTTTTACGTGTACATCTTCCATCGGTAATATAAACGGAAAATCAGAAACATTTTAGTTAATTCTAATGAAAACACATTGATTTTTATCATTTGTATTTGAAACAACATTGTCATATGTCTTTTCTTGGATCTAAATAATACGAAACCTCGCTCTATGATTTGAAGTTAAAATCCTCAAATATGGTAATATAGTGACTTTTTTCACGTTATTCATGTAGTGTGATTTTACGTATATATATTCGTTTTTACCAATATTTCGATACTACTTCATGTTTTCCCACGATATGTGATTTAGCCTTCAAATCTCAGAATTTCGCAAATTTTGCATCTCTAAGCAAGTTTTCTTGCATTTTGTTTTGTACTAAAAATCATCGAATTTAGCAATATTTTGACCTTTATCATCCCCTTTTCCTTTATGTAATTTAAACAAAATATCATCGAATTAGGCCGTTTTTCCACGTTTTTGTGAATTTTCAGTTTATTGTTATTAATTCATTAAATATACGATAAAAATTATGCAAACACATAATTGATCAGAAAATAACCTTAAATACTTCATTTTCAATCATCTATTTGTTTCTCGTTAAAATACTGAGTAAGATATTGAAAAGAGGAGAAGTTCTGTTTTTATTGCATATATCGACGTTTCAGCCGGATTAGAACGGTTTTACGTGTACATCTTCCATCGGTAATATAAACCGAAAATCAGGAACATTTTAGTTAATTTTAATGAAAACACATTGATTTTTATCATTTGTATTGGAAGCAACATCTTCATACGTCTTTTCTAGGGTCTAAAAAATACGAAACGTCGCTCTATGATTCGAAGTTAAAATCCTCAAATTTGGTATAATAATGACTTTTTTCACGTTTTTCATGTAGTTTGATATTACGTAAATATATTCATTTTTACCAATATTTCGATACTATTTCATGTAGTATCACGATATGTGATTTGGCCTTCAAATCTCAGATTTTCGCATAATATTGCATTTTAAGCAAGTTTTCTTGCATTTTGTTTCGTAATAAAAATCATCGAATTCAGCAATATTTTGACGTTTATCATCCCCTTTTCTTTTATGTGATATAAACAAAATATCATCGAATTAGGCAATATTTTGCTGTTTTTCCACGTTTTTGTGAATTTTCAGTTTATTGCTATTAATTCATTAAATATACGATAAAAATGATGCAAACACATAATTGATTAGACATTAACCTTAAACACTTCATTTTCAATCAAATATTTGTTTCTCGTTAAAATACTGAGTAAGATATTGGAAAGGGGAGAAGTTCTGTTTTTATTGCATATATCGACGTTTCAGCCGGATTAGAGCGGTTTTACGTGTACATCTTCCATCGGTAATATAAACGGAAAATCAGGAACATTTTAGTTAATTCTAATGAAAACACATTGATTTTTATCATTTGTATTTGAAACAACATTGTCATATGTCTTTTCTTGGATCTAAATAATACGAAACCTCGCTCTATGATTTGAAGTTAAAATCCTCAAATATGGTAATATAGTGACTTTTTTCACGTTATTCATGTAGTGTGATTTTACGTATATAAATTCGTTTTTACCAATATTTCGATACTACTTCATGTTTTCCCACGATATGTGATTTAGTCTTCAAATCTCAGAATTTCGCAAAATTTGCATCTCTAAGCAAGTCTTCTTGCATTTTGTTTTGTACTAAAAATCATCGAATTTAGCAATATTTTGACCTTTATCATCCCCTTTTCCTTTATGTGATTTAAACAAAATATCATCGAATTAGGCCGTTTTTCCACGTATTTGTGAATTTTCAGTTTATTGTTATTAATTCATTAAATATACGATAAAAATTATGCAAACACATAATTGATTATACATTAACCTTAAACACTTCATTTTCAATCAACTATTTGTTTCTCGTTAAAATACTGAGTAAGATATTGGAAAGGGGAGAAGTTCTGTTTTTATTGCATATATCGACGTTTCAGCCGGATTAGAGTGGTTTTACGTGTACATCTTCCATCGGTAATATAAACGGAAAATCAGGAACATTTTAGTTAATTCTAATGAAAACACATTGATTTTTACCATTTGTATTTGAGACAACATTGTCATATGTCTTTTCTTTGATCTAAATAATACGAAACCTCGCTCTATGATTTGAAGTTAAAATCCTCAAATATGGTAATATAGTGACTTTTTTCACGTTATTCATGTAGTGTGATTTTACGTATATATATTCGTTTTTACCAATATTTCGATACTACTTCATGTTTTCCCACGATATGTGATTTAGCCTTCAAATCTCAGAATTTCGCAAATTTTGCATCTCTAAGCAAGTTTTCTTGCATTTTGTTTTGTACTAAAAATCATCGAATTTAGCAATATTTTGACCTTTATCATCCCCTTTTCCTTTATGTGATTTAAACAAAATATCATAGAATTAGGCCGTTTTCCAAGTTTTTGTGAATTTTCAGTTTATTGTTATTAATTCATTAAATATACGATAAAAATTATGCAAACACATAATTGATCAGAAAATTACCTTAAATACTTCATTTTCAATCTTCTATTTGTTTTTCGTTAAAATACTGAGTAAGATATTGGAAAGGGGAGAAGTTCTGTTTTATTGCCTATATCGAAGTTTCAGCCGGATTAGAGCGGTTTTACGTGTACATCTTCCATCGGTAATATAAACTGAAAATCAGGAGCATTTTAGTTAATTCTAATGAAAACACATTGATTTTTATTATTTGTATTTGAAACAACATTGTCATATGTCTTTTCTTGGATCTAAATAATACGAAACCTCGCTCTATGATTTTAAGTTAAAATCCTCAAATATGGTAATATAATGACTTTTTTCACGTTATTCATGTAGTGTGATTTTACGTATATATATTCGTTTTTACCAATATTTCGATACTACTTCATGTTTTCCCACGATATGTGATTTAGCTTTCAAATCTCAGAATTTCGCAAATTTTGCATCTCTAAGCAAGTTTTCTTGCATTTTGTTTTGTACTAAAAATCATCGAATTTAGCAATATTTTGACCTTTATCATCCCCTTTTCCTTTATGTGATTTAAACAAAATATCATCGAATTAGGCAATATTTTGCCGTTTTTCCACGTTTTTGTGAATTTTCAGTTTATTGTTATTAATTCATTAAATATACGATAAAAATTATGCAAACACATAATTGATCAGAAAATAACCTTAAATACTTCATTTTCAATCATCTATTTGTTTCTCGTTAAAATACTGA
This sequence comes from Procambarus clarkii, assembly GCF_020424385.1. NCBI lineage: Eukaryota > Metazoa > Arthropoda > Malacostraca > Decapoda > Cambaridae > Procambarus > Procambarus clarkii. The sequence continues at coordinate 61,180 of NW_025559072.1, forward strand.
GTAAGATATTGAAAAGGGGAGAAGTTCTGTTTTTATTGCATATATCGACGTTTCAGCCGGATTAGAACGGTTTTACGTGTACATCTTCCATCGGTAATATAAACCGAAAATCAGGAACATTTTAGTTAATTTTAATGAAAACACATTGATTTTTATCATTTGTATTGGAAGCAACATCTTCATACGTCTTTTCTAGGGTCTAAAAAATACGAAAAGTCGCTCTATGATTCGAAGTTAAAATCCTCAAATATGGTAATATAATGACTTTTTTCACGTTTTTCATGTAGTTTGATATTACGTAAATATATTCATTTTTACCAATATTTCGATACTACTTCATGTAGTATCACGATATGTGATTTGGCCTTCAAATCTCAGAATTTCGCATAATATTGCATTTTAAGCAAGTTTTCTTGCATTTTGTTTCGTACTAAAAATCATCGAATTCAGCAATATTTTGACGTTTATCATCCCCTTTTCCTTTATGTGATTTAAACAAAATATCATCGAATTAGGCAATATTTTGCTTTCCACGTTTTTGTGAATTTTCAGTTTATTGTTATTAATTCATTAAATATACGATAAAAATGATGCAAACACATAATTGATCAGAAAATAACCTTAAACACTTCATTTTCAATCATCTATTTGTTTCTCGTTAAAATACAGAGTAAGATATTGAAAGGGGGAGAAGTTCTGTTTTTATTGCATATATCGACGTTTCAGCCGGATTAGAGCGGTTTTACGTGTACATCTTCCATCGGTAATGTAAACGGAAAATCAGGAACATTTTAGTTAATTCTAATGAAGACACATTGATTTTTATCATTTGTATTTGAAACAACATTGTCATATGTCTTTTCTTGGATCTAAATAATACGAAACCTCGCTGTATGATTTGAAGTTAAAATCCTCAAATATGGTAATATAATGACTTTTTTCACGTTATTCATGTAGTGTGATTTTACGTATATATATTCGTTTTTACCAATATTTCGATACTACTTCATGTTTTCCCACGATATGTGATTTAGCCTTCAAATCTCAGAATTTCGCAAATTTTGCATCTCTAAGCAAGTTTTGTTGCATTTTGTTTTGTACTAAAAATCATCGAATTTAGCAATATTTTGACCTTTATCATCCCCTTTTCCTTTATGTGATTTAAACAAAATATCATCGAATTAGGCCGTTTTTCCACGTTTTTGTGAATTTTCAGTTTATTGTTATTAATTCATTAAATATACGATATAAATTATGCAAACACATAATTGATCAGAAAATAACCTTAAACACTTCATTTTCAATCTACTATTTGTTTTTCGTTAAAATACTGAGTAAGATATTGGAAAGGGGAGAAGTTCTGTTTTTATTGCATATATCGACGTTTCAGCCGGATTAGAGCGGTTTTACGTGTACATCTTCCATCGGTAATATAAACGGAAAATCAGGAACATTTTAGTTAATTCTAATGAAAACACATTGATTTTTATCATTTGTATTTGAAACAACATTGTCATATGTCTTTTCTTGGATCTAAATAATACGAAACCTCGCTCTATGATTTGAAGTTAAAATCCTCAAATATGGTAATATAGTGACTTTTTTCACGTTATTCATGTAGTGTGATTTTACGTATATATATTCGTTTTTACCAATATTTCGATACTACTTCATGTTTTCCCACGATATGTGATTTAGCCTTCAAATCTCAGAATTTCGCAAATTTTGCATCTCTAAGCAAGTTTTCTTGCATTTTGTTTTGTACTAAAAATCATCGAATTTAGCAATATTTTGACCTTTATCATCCCCTTTTCCTTTATGTGATTTAAACAAAATATCATCGAATTAGGCCGTTTTTCCACGTTTTTGTGAATTTTCAGTTTATTGTTATTAATTCATTAAATATACGATAAAAATTATGCAAACACATAATTGATCAGAAAATAACCTTAAATACTTCATTTTCAATCATCTATTTGTTTCTCGTTAAAATACTGAGTAAGATATTGAAAAGAGGAGAAGTTCTGTTTTTATTGCATATATCGACGTTTCAGCCGGATTAGAACGGTTTTACGTGTACATCTTCCATCGGTAATATAAACCGAAAATCAGGAACATTTTAGTTAATTTTAATGAAAACACATTGATTTTTATCATTTGTATTGGAAGCAACATCTTCATACGTCTTTTCTAGGGTCTAAAAAATACGAAACGTCGCTCTATGATTCGAAGTTAAAATCCTCAAATTTGGTATAATAATGACTTTTTTCACGTTTTTCATGTAGTTTGATATTACGTAAATATATTCATTTTTACCAATATTTCGATACTATTTCATGTAGTATCACGATATGTGATTTGGCCTTCAAATCTCAGATTTTCGCATAATATTGCATTTTAAGCAAGTTTTCTTGCATTTTGTTTCGTACTAAAAATCATCGAATTCAGCAATATTTTGACGTTTATCATCCCCTTTTCCTTTATGTGATATAAACAAAATATCATCGAATTAGGCAATATTTTGCTGTTTTTCCACGTTTTTGTGAATTTTCAGTTTATTGCTATTAATTCATTAAATATACGATAAAAATGATGCAAACACATAATTGATTAGACATTAACCTTAAACACTTCATTTTCAATCAACTATTTGTTTCTCGTTAAAATACTGAGTAAGATATTGGAAAGGGGAGAAGTTCTGTTTTTATTGCATATATCGACGTTTCAGCCGGATTAGAGCGGTTTTACGTGTACATCTTCCATCGGTAATATAAACGGAAAATCAGGAACATTTTAGTTAATTCTAATGAAAACACATTGATTTTTATCATTTGTATTTGAAACAACATTGTCATATGTCTTTTCTTGGATCTAAATAATACGAAACCTCGCTCTATGATTTGAAGTTAAAATCCTCAAATATGGTAATATAGTGACTTTTTTCACGTTACTCATGTAGTGTGATTTTACGTATATATATTCGTTTTTACCAATATTTTGATACTACTTCATGTTTTCTCACGATATGTGATTTGGCCTTCAAATCTCAGAATTTCGCAAATTTTGCATCTTTAAGCAATTTTTCTTGCATTTTGTTTTGTACAAAAAATCATCGAGTTTAGCAATATTTTGACCTTTATCATCCCCTTTTCCTTTATGTGATTTAAACAAAATATCATCGAATTAGGCCGTTTATCCACGTTTATGTGAATTTTCAGTTTATTGTTATTAATTCATTAAATATACGATAAAAATTATGCAAACACATAATTGATCAGAAAATAACCTTAAATACTTCATTTTCAATCATCTATTTGTTTCTCGTTAAAATACTGAGTAAGATATTGGAAAGGGGAGAAGTTCTGTTTTTTGTGCATATATCGACGTTTCAGCCGGATTAGAGCGGTTTTACGTGTACATCTTCCATCGGTAATATAAACGGAAAATCAGGAACATTTTAGTTAATTCTAATGAAAACACATTGATTTTTATCATTTGTATTTGAAACAACATTGTCATATGTCTTTTCTTGGATCTAAATAATACGAAACCTCGCTCTATGATTTGAAGTTAAAATCCTCAAATATGGTAATATAGTGACTTTTTTCACGTTATTCATGTAGTGTGATTTTACGTATATATATTCGTTTTTACCAATATTTCGATACTACTTCATGTTTTCCCACGATATGTGATTTAGCCTTCAAATCTCAGAATTTCGCAAATTTTGCATCTCTAAGCAAGTTTTCTTGCATTTTGTTTTGTACTAAAAATCATCGAATTTAGCAATATTTTGACCTTTATCATCCCCTTTTCCTTTATGTGATTTAAACAAAATATCATCGAATTAGGCCATTTTTCCACGTTTTTGTGAATTTTCAGTTTATTGTAATTAATTCAGTAAATATACAAAAAAAAATATGCAAACACATAATTGATCAGAAAATAACCTTAAATACTTCATTTTCAATCATCTATTTGTTTCTCGTTAAAATACTGAGTAAGATATTGAAAAGGGGAGAAGTTCTGTTTTTATTGCATATATCGACGTTTCAGCCGGATTAGAACGGTTTTACGTGTACATCTTCCATCGGTAATATAAACCGAAAATCAGGAACATTTTAGTTAATTTTAATGAAAACACATTGATTTTTATCATTTGTATTGGAAGCAACATCTTTTTACGTCTTTTCTAGGGCCTAAAAAATACGAAACATCGCTCTATGATTCGAAGTTAAAATCCTCAAATTTGGTATAATAATGACTTTTTTCACGTTTTTCATGTAGTTTGATATTACGTAAATATATTCATTTTTACCAATATTTCGATACTATTTCATGTAGTATCACGATATGTGATTTGGCCTTCAAATCTCAGATTTTCGCATAATATTGCATTTTAAGCAAGTTTTCTTGCATTTTGTTTCGTACTAAAAATCATCGAATTCAGCAATATTTTGACGTTTATCATCCCCTTTTCCTTTATGTGATATAAACAAAATATCATCGAATTAGGCAATATTTTGCTGTTTTTCCACGTTTTTGTGAATTTTCAGTTTATTGCTATTAATTCATTAAATATACGATAAAAATGATGCAAACACATAATTGATTAGACATTAACCTTAAACACTTCATTTTCAATCAACTATTTGTTTCTCGTTAAAATACTGAGTAAGATATTGGAAAGGGGAGAAGTTCTGTTTTTATTGCATATATCGACGTTTCAGCCGGATTAGAGCGGTTTTACGTGTACATCTTCCATCGGTAATATAAACGGAAAATCAGGAACATTTTAGTTAATTCTAATGAAAACACATTGATTTTTATCATTTGTATTTGAAACAACATTGTCATATGTCTTTTCTTGGATCTAAATAATACGAAACCTCGCTCTATGATTTGAAGTTAAAATCCTCAAATATGGTAATATAGTGACTTTTTTCACGTTATTCATGTAGTGTGATTTTACGTATATATATTCGTTTTTACCAATATTTCGATACTACTTCATGTTTTCCCACGATATGTGATTTAGCCTTCAAATCTCAGAATTTCGCAAATTTTGCATCTCTAAGCAAGTTTTCTTGCATTTTGTTTTGTACTAAAAATCATCGAATTTAGCAATATTTTGACCTTTATCATCCCCTTTTCCTTTATGTGATTTAAACAAAATATCATCGAATTAGGCCGTTTTTCCACGTTTTTGTGAATTTTCAGTTTATTGTTATTAATTCATTAAATATACGATAAAAATTATGCAAACACATAATTGATCAGAAAATAACCTTAAATACTTCATTTTCAATCATCTATTTGTTTCTCGTTAAAATACTGAGTAAGATATTGAAAAGGGGAGAAGTTCTGTTTTTATTGCATATATCGACGTTTCAGCCGGATTAGAACGGTTTTACGTGTACATCTTCCATCGGTAATATAAACCGAAAATCAGGAACATTTTAGTTAATTTTAATGAAAACACATTGATTTTTATCATTTGTATTGGAAGCAACATCTTCATACGTCTTTTCTAGGGTCTAAAAAATACGAAACGTCGCTCTATGATTCGAAGTTAAAATCCTCAAATTTGGTATAATAATGACTTTTTTCACGTTTTTCATGTAGTTTGATATTACGTAAATATATTCATTTTTACCAATATTTCGATACTATTTCATGTAGTATCACGATATGTGATTTGGCCTTCAAATCTCAGATTTTCGCATAATATTGCATTTTAAGCAAGTTTTCTTGCATTTTGTTTCGTACTAAAAATCATCGAATTCAGCAATATTTTGACGTTTATCATCCCCTTTTCCTTTATGTGATATAAACAAAATATCATCGAATTAGGCAATATTTTGCTGTTTTTCCACGTTTTTGTGAATTTTCAGTTTATTGCTATTAATTCATTAAATATACGATAAAAATGATGCAAACACATAATTGATTAGACATTAACCTTAAACACTTCATTTTCAATCAACTATTTGTTTCTCGTTAAAATACTGAGTAAAATATTGGAAAGGGGAGAAGTTCTGTTTTTATTGCATATATCGACGTTTCAGCCGGATTAGAGCGGTTTTACGTGTACATCTTCCATCGGTAATATAAACGGAAAATCAGGAACATTTTAGTTAATTCTAATGAAAACACATTGATTTTTATCATTTGTATTTGAAACAAGATTGTCATATGTCTTTTCTTGGATCTAAATAATACGAAACCTCGCTCTATGATTTGAAGTTAAAATCCTCAAATATGGTAATATAGTGACTTTTTTCACGTTATTCATGTAGTGTGATTTTACGTATATATATTCGTTTTTACCAATATTTCGATACTACTTCATGTTTTCCCACGATATGTGATTTAGCCTTCAAATCTCAGAATTTCGCAAATTTTGCATCTCTAAGCAAGTTTTCTTGCATTTTGTTTTGTACTAAAAATCATCGAATTTAGCAATATTTTGACCTTTATCATCCCCTTTTCCTTTATGTGATTTAAACAAAATATCATCGAATAAGGCCGTTTTTCCAGATTTTTGTGAATTTTCAGTTTATTGTTAATAATTCATTAAATATACGATAAAAATTATGCAAACACATAATTGATCAGAAAATAACCTTAAACACTTCATTTTCAATCAACTATTTGTTTCACGTTAAAATACTGAGTAAGATATTGGAAAGGGGAGAAGTTCTGTTTTTATTGCATATATCGACGTTTCAGCCGGATTGGAGCGGTTTTACGTGAACATCTTCCATCGGTAATATAAACGGAAAATCAGGAACATTTTAGTTAATTCTAATGAAAACACATTGATTTTTATCATTTGTATTTGAAACAACATTGTCATATGTCTTTTCTTGGATCTAAATAATACGAAACCTCGCTCTATGATTTGAAGTAAAAATCCTCAAATATGGTAATATAGTGACTTTTTTCACGTTATTCATGTAGTGTGATTTTACGTATATATATTCATTTTTACCAATATTTCGATACTGCTTCATGTTTTCCCACGATATGTGATTTAGCCTACAAATCTCAGAATTTCGCAAATTTTGCATCTCTAAGCAAGTTTTCTTGCATTTTGTTTTCTACTAAAAATCATAGAATTTAGCAATATTTTGACCTTTATCATCCCCTTTTCCTTTATGTGATTTAAACAAAGTATCATCGAATTAGGCCGTTTTTCCACGTTTTTGTGAATTTTCAGTTTATTGTTATTATTTCACTAAATATACGATAAAAATTATGCAAACACATAATTGATCAGAAAATAACCATAAATACTTCATTTTCAATCATCTATTTGTTTCTCGTTAAAATACTGAGAAAGATATTGAAAGGGGAGAAGTTCTGTTTTTATTGCATATATCGACATTTCAGCCGGATTAAAACGGTTTTACGTGTACATCTTCCTTCGGTAATATAAACTGAAAATCAGGAACATTTTAGTTAATTTTAATGAAAACACATTGATTTTTATCATTTGTATTGGAAGCAACATCTTTATACGTTTTTTCTAGGGTCTAAAAAATACGAAACGTCGCTCTATGATTCGAAGTTAAAATCCTCAAATTTGGTATAATAATGACTTTTTTCACGTTTTTCATGTAGTTTGATATTACGTAAATATATTCATTTTTACCAATATTTCGATACTATTTCATGTAGTATCACGATATGTGATTTGGCCTTCAAATCTCAGATTTTCGCATAATATTGCATTTTAAGCATGTTTTCTTGCATTTTGTTTCGTACTAAAAATCATCGAATTCAGCAATATTTTGACGTTTATCATCCCCTTTTCCTTTATGTGATATAAACAAAATATCATCGAATTAGGCAATATTTTGCTGTTTTTCCACGTTTTTGTGATTTTTCAGTTTATTGCTATTAATTCATTAAATATACGATAAAAATGATGCAAACACATAATTGATTAGACATTAACCTTAAACACTTCATTTTCAATCAACTATTTGTTTCTCGTTAAAATACTGAGTAAGATATTGGAAAGGGGAGAAGTTCTGTTTTTATTGCATATATCGACGTTTCAGCCGGATTAGAGCGGTTTTACGTGTACATCTTCCATCGGTAATATAAACGGAAAATCAGGAACATTTTAGTTAATTCTAATGAAAACACATTGATTTTTATCATTTGTATTTGAAACAACATTGTCATATGTCTTTTCTTGGATCTAAATAATACGAAACCTCGCTCTATGATTTGAAGTTAAAATCCTCAAATATGGTAATATAGTGACTTTTTTCACGTTATTCATGTAGTGTGATTTTACGTATATATATTCGTTTTTACCAATATTTCGATACTACTTCATGTTTTCCCACGATATGTGATTTAGCCTTCAAATCTCAGAATTTCGCAAATTTTGCATCTCTAAGCAAGTTTTCTTGCATTTTGTTTTGTACTAAAAATCATCGAATTTAGCAATATTTTGACCTTTATCATCCCCTTTTCCTTTATGTGATTTAAACAAAATATCATCGAATTAGGCCGTTTTTCCACGTTTTTGTGAATTTTCAGTTTATTGTTATTAATTCATTAAATATACGATAAAAATTATGCAAACACATAATTGATCAGAAAATAACCTTAAACACTTCATTTTCAATCATCTATTTGTTTCTCGTTAAAATACTGAGTAAGATATTGGAAAGGGGAGAAGTTCTGTTTTTATTGCATATATCGACGTTTCAGCCGGATTAGAGCGGTTTTACGTGTACATCTTCCATCGGTAATATAAACGGAAAATCAGGAACATTTTAGTTAATTCTAATGAAAACACATTGATTTTTATCATTTGTATTTGAAACAACATTGTCATATGTCTTTTCTAGGATCTAAATAATACGAAACCTCGCTCTATGATTTGAAGTTAAAATCCTCAAATATGGTAATATAGTGACTTTTTTCACGTTATTCATGTAGTGTGATTTTACGTATATATATTCGTTTTTACCAATATTTCGATACTACTTCATGTTTTCCCACGATATGTGATTTAGCCTTCAAATCTCAGAATTTCGCAAATTTTGCATCTCTAAGCAAGTTTTCTTGCATTTTGTTTTGTACTAAAAATCATCGAATTTAGCAATATTTTGACCTTTATCATCCCCTTTTCCTTTATGTGATTTAAACAAAATATCATCGAATTAGGCAATATTTTTTTTTCCACGTTTTTGTGAATTTTCAGTTTATTGTTATTAATTCATTAAATATACGATAAAAATTATGCAAACACATAATTGATCAGAAAATAACCTTAAATACTTCATTTTCAATCATCTATTTGTTTCTCGTTAAAATACTGAGTAAGATATTGAAAAGGGGAGAAGTTCTGTTTTTATTGCATATATCGACGTTTCAGCCGGATTAGAACGGTTTTACGTGTACATCTTCCATCGGTAATATAAACCGAAAATCAGGAACATTTTAGTTAATTTTAATGAAAACACATTGATTTTTATCATTTGTATTGGAAGCAACATCTTCATACGTCTTTTCTAGGGTCTAAAAAATACGAAACGTCGCTCTATGATTCGAAGTTAAAATCCTCAAATTTGGTATAATAATGACTTTTTTCACGTTTTTCATGTAGTTTGATATTACGTAAATATATTCATTTTTACCAATATTTCGATACTATTTCATGTAGTATCACGATATGTGATTTGGCCTTCAAATCTCAGATTTTCGCATAATATTGCATTTTAAGCAAGTTTTCTTGCATTTTGTTTCGTACTAAAAATCATCGAATTCAGCAATATTTTGACGTTTATCATCCCCTTTTCCTTTATGTGATATAAACAAAATATCATCGAATTAGGCAATATTTTGCTGTTTTTCCACGTTTTTGTGAATTTTCAGTTTATTGCTATTAATTCATTAAATATACGATAAAAATGATGCAAACACATAATTGATTAGAAATTAACCTTAAACACTTCATTTTCAATCAACTATTTGTTTCTCGTTAAAATACTGAGTAAGATATTGGAAAGGGGAGAAGTTCTGTTTTTATTGCATATATCGACGTTTCAGCCGGATTAGAGCGGTTTTACGTGTACATCTTCCATCGGTAATATAAACGGAAAATCAGGAACATTTTAGTTAATTCTAATGAAAACACATTGATTTTTATCATTTGTATTTGAAACAACATTGTCATATGTCTTTTCTTGGATCTAAATAATACGAAACCTCGCTCTATGATTTGAAGTTAAAATCCTCAAATATGGTAATATAGTGACTTTTTTCACGTTATTCATGTAGTGTGATTTTACGTATATATATTCGTTTTTACCAATATTTCGATACTACTTCATGTTTTCCCACGATATGTGATTTAGCCTTCAAATCTCAGAATTTCGCAAATTTTGCATCTCTAAGCAAGTTTTCTTGCATTTTGTTTTGTACTAAAAATCATCGAATTTAGCAATATTTTGACCTTTATCATCCCCTTTTCCTTTATGTGATTTAAACAAAATATCATCGAATTAGGCCGTTTTTCCACGTTTTTGTGAATTTTCAGTTTATTGTTATTAATTCATTAAATATACGATAAAAATTATGCAAACACATAATTGATCAGAAAATAACCTTAAATACTTCATTTTCAATCATCTATTTGTTTCTCGTTAAAATACTGAGTAAGATATTGAAAAGGGGAGAAGTTCTGTTTTTATTGCATATATCGACGTTTCAGCCGGATTAGAACGGTTTTACGTGTACATCTTCCATCGGTAATATAAACCGAAAATCAGGAACATTTTAGTTAATTTTAATGAAAACACATTGATTTTTATCATTTGTATTGGAAGCAACATCTTCATACGTCTTTTCTAGGGTCTAAAAAATACGAAACGTCGCTCTATGATTCGAAGTTAAAATCCTCAAATTTGGTATAATAATGACTTTTTTCACGTTTTTCATGTAGTTTGATATTACGTAAATATATTCATTTTTACCAATATTTCGATACTATTTCATGTAGTATCACGATATGTGATTTGGCCTTCAAATCTCAGATTTTCGCATAATATTGCATTTTAAGCAAGTTTTCTTGCATTTTGTTTCGTACTAAAAATCATCGAATTCAGCAATATTTTGACGTTTATCATCCCCTTTTCCTTTATGTGATATAAACAAAATATCATCGAATTAGGCAATATTTTGCTGTTTTTCCACGTTTTTGTGAATTTTCAGTTTATTGCTATTAATTCATTAAATATACGATAAAAATGATGCAAACACATAATTGATTAGACATTAACCTTAAACACTTCATTTTCAATCAACTATTTGTTTCTCGTTAAAATACTGAGTAAGATATTGGAAAGGGGAGAAGTTCTGTTTTTATTGCATATATCGACGTTTCAGCCGGATTAGAGCGGTTTTACGTGTACATCTTCCATCGGTAATATAAACGGAAAATCAGGAACATTTTAGTTAATTCTAATGAAAACACATTGATTTTTATCATTTGTATTTGAAACAACATTGTCATATGTCTTTTCTTGGATCTAAATAATACGAAACCTCGCTCTATGATTTGAAGTTAAAATCCTCAAATATGGTAATATAGTGACTTTTTTCACGTTATTCATGTAGTGTGATTTTACGTATATATATTCGTTTTTACCAATATTTCGATACTACTTCATGTTTTCCCACGATATGTGATTTAGCCTTCAAATCTCAGAATTTCGCAAATTTTGCATCTCTAAGCAAGTTTTCTTGCATTTTGTTTTGTACTAAAAATCATCGAATTTAGCAATATTTTGACCTTTATCATCCCCTTTTCCTTTATGTGATTTAAACAAAATATCATCGAATTAGGCCGTTTTTCCACGTTTTTGTGAATTTTCAGTTTATTGTTATTAATTCATTAAATATACGATAAAAATTATGCAAACACATAATTGATCAGAAAATAACCTTAAACACTTCATTTTCAATCATCTATTTGTTTCACGTTAAAATACTGAGTAAGATATTGGAAAGGGGAGAAGTTCTGTTTTTATTGCATATATCGACGTTTCAGCCGGATTAGAGCGGTTTTACGTGTACATCTTCCATCGGTAATATAAACGGAAAATCAGGAACATTTTAGTTAATTCTAATGAAAACACATTGATTTTTATCATTTGTATTTGAAACAACATTGTCATATGTCTTTTCTTGGATCTAAATAATACGAAACCTCGCTCTATGATTTGAAGTTAAAATCCTCAAATATGGTAATATAGTGACTTTTTTCACGTTATTCATGTAGTGTGATTTTACGTATATATATTCGTTTTTACCAATATTTCGATACTACTTCATGTTTTCCCACGATATGTGATTTAGCCTTCAAATCTCAGAATTTCGCAAATTTTGCATCTCTAAGCAAGTTTTCTTGCATTTTGTTTTGTACTAAAAATCATCGAATTTAGCAATATTTTGACCTTTATCATCCCCTTTTCCTTTATGTGATTTAAACAAAATATCATCGAATTAGGCCGTTTTTCCACGTTTTTGTGAATTTTCAGTTTATTGTTATTAATTCATTAAATATACGATAAAAATTATGCAAACACATAATTGATCAGAAAATAACCTTAAATACTTCATTTTCAATCATCTATTTGTTTCTCGTTAAAATACTGAGTAAGATATTGAAAAGGGGAGAAGTTCTGTTTTTATTGCATATATCGACGTTTCAGCCGGATTAGAACGGTTTTACGTGTACATCTTCCATCGGTAATATAAACCGAAAATCAGGAACATTTTAGTTAATTTTAATGAAAATACATTGATTTTTATCATTTGTATTGGAAGCAACATCTTTATACGTCTTTTCTAGGGTCTAAAAAATACGAAACGTCGCTCAATGATTCGAAGTTGAAATCCTCAAATTTGGTATAATAATGACTTTTTTCACGTTTTTCATGTAGTTTGATATTACGTAAATATATTCATTTTTACCAATATTTCGATACTATTTCATGTAGTATCACGATATGTGATTTGGCCTTCAAATCTCAGATTTTCGCATAATATTGCATATTCAGCAAGTTTTCTTGCATTTTGTTTCGTACTAAAAATCATCGAATTCAGCAATATTTTAACGTTTATCAACCGCTTTTCCTTTATGTGATATAAACAAAATATCATCGAATTAGGCAATATTTTGCTTTTTTTCCACGTTTTTGTGAATTTTCAGTTTATTAATTTATTAATTTATTATTTATTAATTCATTAAATATACGATAAAAATGATGCAAACACATAATTGATTAGAAATTAACCTTAAACACTTCATTTTCAATCAACTATTTGTTTCTCGTTAAAATACTGAGTAAGATATTGGAAAGGGAGAAGTTCTGTTTTTATTGCATATATCGACGTTTCAGCCGGATTAGAGCGGTTTTACGTGTACATCTTCCATCAGTAATATAAACGGAAAATCAGGAACATTTTAGTTAATTCTAATGAAAACACATTGATTTTTATCATTTGTATTTGAAACAACATTGTCATATGTCTTTTCTTGGATCTAAATAATACGAAACCTCGCTCTATGATTTGAAGTTAAAATCCTCAAATATGGTAATATAGTGACTTTTTTCACGTTATTCATGTAGTGTGATTTTACGTATATATATTCGTTTTTACCAATATTTTGATACTACTTCATGTTTTCTCACGATATGTGATTTGGCCTTCAAATCTCAGAATTTCGCAAATTTTGCATCTTTAAGCAATTTTTCTTGCATTTTGTTTTGTACTAAAAATCATCGAGTTTAGCAATATTTTGACCTTTATCATCCCCTTTTCCTTTATGTGATTTAAACAAAATATCATCGAATTAGGCCGTTTATCCACGTTTATGTGAATTTTCAGTTTATTGTTATTAATTCAAAAAATATACCATAAAAATTATGCAAACACATAATTGATCAGAAAATAACCCAAATTAGTTCATTTTCAATTATCTATTTGTTTCTCGTTAAAATACTGAGTAAGATATTGGAAAGGGGAGAAGTTCTGTTTTTTGTGCATATATCGACGTTTCAGCCGGATTAGAGCGGATTTACGTGTACATCTTCCATCGGTAATATAAACCGAAAATCAGGAACATTTTAGTTAATTTTAATGAAAATACATTGATTTTTATCATTTGTATTGGAAGCAACATCTTTATACGTCTTTTCTAGGGTCTAAAAAATACGAAACGTCGCTCTATGATTCGAAGTTAAAATCCTCAAATTTGGTATAATAATGACTTTTTCACGTTTTTTATGTAGTTTGATATTACGTAAATATATTCATTTTTACCAATATTTCGATACTATTTCATGTAGTATCACGATATGTGATTTGGCCTTCAAATCTCAGATTTTCGCATAATATTGCATTTTAAGCAAGTTTTCTTGCATTTTGTTTCGTACTAAAAATCATCGAATTCAGCATTATTTTGACGTTTATCATCCCCTTTTCCTTTATGTGATATAAACAAAATATCATCGAATTAGGCAATATTTTGCTGTTTTTCCACGTTTTTGTGAATTTTCAGTTTATTGCTATTAATTCATTAAATATACGATAAAAATGATGCAAACATATAATTGATTAGACAATAACCTTAAACACTTCATTTTCAATCAAATATTTGTTTTTCGTTAAAATACTGAGTAAGATATTGGAAAGGGGAGAAGTTCTGTTTTTATTGCATATATCGACGTTTCAGCCGGATTAGAGCGGTTTTACGTGTACATCTTCCATCGGTAATATAAACGGAAAATCAGGAACATTTTAGTTAATTCTAATGAAAACACATTGATTTTTATCATTTGTATTTGAAACAACATTGTCATATGTCTTTTCTTGGATCTAAATAATACGAAACCTCGCTCTATGATTTGAAGTTAAAATCCTCAAATATGGTAATATAGTGACTTTTTTCACGTTATTCATGTAGTGTGATTTTACGTATATATATTCGTTTTTACCAATATTTCGATACTACTTCATGTTTTCCAACGATATGTGATTTAGCCTTCAAATCTCAGAATTTCGCAAATTTTGCATCTCTAAGCAAGTTTTCTTGCATTTTGTTTTGTACTAAAAATCATCGAATTTAGCAATATTTTGACCTTTATCATCCCCTTTTCCTTTATGTGATTTAAACAAAATATCATCGAATTAGGCCGTTTTTCCACGTTTTTGTGAATTTTCAGTTTATTGTTATTAATTCATTAAATATACGATAAAAATTATGCAAACACATAATTGATCAGAAAATAACCTTAAATACTTCATTTTCAATCATCTATTTGTTTCTCGTTAAAATACTGAGTAAGATATTGAAAAGGGGAGAAGTTCTGTTTTTATTGCATATATCGACGTTTCAGCCGGATTAGAACGGTTTTACGTGTACATCTTCCATCGGTAATATAAACCGAAAATCAGGAACATTTTAGTTAATTTTAATGAAAACACATTGATTTTTATCATTTGTATTGGAAGCAACATCTTTATACGTTTTTTCTAGGGTCTAAAAAATACGAAACGTCGCTCTATGATTCGAAGTTAAAATCCTCAAATTTGGTATAATAATGACTTTTTTCACGTTTTTCATGTAGTTTGATATTACGTAAATATATTCATTTTTACCAATATTTCGATACTATTTCATGTAGTATCACGATATGTGCTTTGGCCTCCAAATCTCAGATTTTCGTATAATATTGCATTTTAAGCAAGTTTTCTTGCATTTTGTTTCGTACTAAAAATCATCGAATTCAGCAATATTTTGACGTTTATCATCCCCTTTTCCTTTATGTGATATTAACAAAATATCATCGAATTAGGCAATATTTTGCTGTTTTTCCACGTTTTTGTGAATTTTCAGTTTATTGATATTAATTCATTAAATATACGATAAAAATGATGCAAACACATAATTGATTAGACATTAACCTTAAACACTTCATTTTCAATCAACTATTTGTTTCTCGTTAAAATACTGAGTAAGATATTGGAAAGGGGAGAAGTTCTGTTTTTATTGCATATATCGACGTTTCAGCCAGATTAGAGCGGTTTTACGTGTACATCTTCCATCGGTAATATAAACGGAAAATCAGGAACATTTTAGTTAATTCTAATGAAAACACATTGATTTTTATCATTTGTATTTGAAACAACATTGTCATATGTCTTTTCTTGGATCTAAATAATACGAAACCTCGCTCTATGATTTGAAGTTAAAATCCTCAAATATGGTAATATAGTGACTTTTTTCACGTTATTCATATAGTGTGATTTTACGTATATATATTCGTTTTTACCAATATTTCGATACTACTTCATGTTTTTTCACGATATGGGATTTAGCCTTCAAATCTCAGAATTTCGC
This sequence comes from Procambarus clarkii, assembly GCF_020424385.1. Lineage (NCBI taxonomy): Eukaryota > Metazoa > Arthropoda > Malacostraca > Decapoda > Cambaridae > Procambarus > Procambarus clarkii. The sequence goes on from NW_025559072.1 coordinate 77,618, forward strand.
AAATTTTGCATCTCTAAGCAAGTTTTCTTGCATTTTGTTTTGTACTAAAAATCATCGAATTTAGCAATATTTTGACCTTTATCATCTCCTTTTCCTTTATGTAATTTAAACAAAATATCATCGAATTAGGCCGTTTTTCCACGTTTTTGTGAATTTTCAGTTTATTGTTATTAATTCATTAAATATACGATAAAAATTATGCAAACACATAATTGATCAGATATTAACCTTAAACACTTCATTTTCAATCAACTATTTGTTTCTCGTTAAAATACTGAGTAAGATATTGGAAAGGGGAGAAGGTCTTTTTTTATTGCATATATCGACGTTTCAGCCGGATTAGAGCGGTGGTAATATAAACGGAAAATCAGGAACATTTTAGTTAATTCTAATGAAAACACATTGATTTTTATTATTTGTATTTGAAACAACATTGTCATATGTCTTTTCTTGGATCTAAATAATACGAAACCTCGCTCTATGATTTGAAGTTAAAATCCTCAAATATGGTAATATAGTGACTTTTTTCACGTTATTCATGTGGTGTGATTTTACGTATATGTATTCGTTTTTACTAATATTTCGATACTACTTCATGTTTTCCCACGATATGTGATTTAGCCTACAAATCTCAGAATTTCGCAAATTTTGCAACTCTAAGCAAGTTTTCTTGCATTTTGTTTTGTACTAAAAATCATCGAATTTAGCAATATTTTGACCTTTATCATCCCCTTTTCCTTTATGTGATTTAAACAAAATATCATCGAATTAGGCCATTTTTCCACGTTTTTGTGAATTTTCAGTTTATTGTTATTAATTCATTAAATATAAGGCTTAGGAGAGGAGGCTCAGGAGAATGATGCAGAGGCTCAAGAGAGTGATGCAGAGGATCAGGAGAGGGATGCAGCGGCTTAGGAGAGTGATACAGAGGCTGAAGAGAGTGATGCAGAGGATCAAGAGAGTGATGTAGAGGCTCAAGAGAGTGATGCAGAGGATCAAGTGAGTGATGCAGAGGCTCAAGAGAGTGATGCAGAGGATCAAGAGAAGGAAGCAGAGGCTTAAGAGAGTAATGCAGAGGCTGAAGCGAGTAACGCAGAGGCTCTAGAAAGTGATGCACAGGCTCAAGAGAGTGATGCAGAGGCTCAAGAGAGTAATGCACAGGATCAAGAGAGTGATGCAGAGGCTCGAGAGAGTGATGCAGAGGCCTCAGGAGAGGGATTCAGAGGCTTAAGAGAGTGAGGCAGAGGCTCAAGAGAGGGATGCAGAGGCTCAAGAGAGGGATGCAGAGGCTCATGAGAGGAATGCAGGACGTCAAGAGAGAGACGCTGAGGCTCAAAAGAGGCATACAGAGGCTTAAGAGCGTGATGCAGAGGCTCGAGAGAGTGATGTAGAGGCTCAAAAGAGGCATGCAGAGGCTTAAGAGCGTGATGCAGAGGCTCAAGAGAGTGATGCAGAGGCTCAAGAGAGTGATGCAGAGGCTGAAGAGAGTGATGCAGAGGCTGAAGAGAGGAATCCAGAGGCTCAAGAGAGGGATGAATAGGCTCAAGAGAGGGATGCAGAGGCTCAAGAGAGGGATGAAGAGGCTAAAGTGAGGGATGCAGAGGCTCATGAGAGGGATGCAGGACGTCAAGAGAGAGACGCTGAGGCTCAAAAGAGGCATACAGAGGCTTAAGAGCGTGATGCAGAGGCTCGAGAGAGTGATGTAGAGGCTCAAAAGAGGCATGCAGAGGCTTAAGAGCGTGATGCAGAGGCTCAAGAGAGTGATGCAGAGGCTCAAGAGAGTGATGCAGAGGCTGAAGAGAGTGATGCAGAGGCTGAAGAGAGGAATCCAGAGGCTCAAGAGAGGGATGAATAGGCTCAAGAGAGGGATGCAGAGGCTCAAGAGAGGGATGAAGAGGCTAAAGTGAGGGATGTAGAGGCACTTGAGAGTGATGTTGAGGCTCAAGAGAGGGATGCAGAGGCTTAAGAGAGTGATGCAGAGGCTCAAGAGAGGGATGCAGAGGCTTAAGAGAGTTATGCAAAGGCTCAAGAGAGGGATGCAGAGGCTCAAGAGAATGATGTAGAGGCATAAGAGAGGGATGCAGAGGCTCAAGAGAATGATGCAGAGGCTGAAGAGAGTGATGCAGAGGATCAAGAGAGGGAAGCAGAGGCTGAAGAGAGTGATGCAGAGGCTAAGGAGAATGATGCAGAGGCTCAAGAGAGGGATGCAGAGGCTCAAGAGAGTGATGCAGAGGCTCAAGAGAGGGATGCAGAGGCTCAAGTGAGTGATTCAGAGGCTCAAGAGAGTGATGCAGAGGCTGAAGTGAGGGATGCAGAGGACAAAGAGAGGGATGCAAAGGCTCAAGAGAGTGATGCAGAGGCTTAAGAGAGGGATGCAGAGGCTCAAGAGAGAGATGCAGAAGCTTAAGAGAGGGATGCAGAGGCTCAAGAGAATGATGAAGAGGCTCACGAGAGTGCTGCAGAGGCTCAAGAGAGGGCTGCTGAGGCTCCAGAGAGGGATGCAGAGGCTCCAGAGAGTGATGCAGAGGCTGAAAAGAGAGATGCAGAGGCTCAACAGAGTGATGCAGAGGCTCAAGAGAATGATGTAGAGGCTTAGGAGAGGGATGCAGAGGCTCAGGAGAATGATGCAGAGGCTCAAGAGAGTGATGCAGAGGATCAAGAGAGGGATGCAGCGGCTTAAGAGAGTGATACAGAGGCTGAAGAGAGTGATGAAGAGGCTCAAGAGAGTGATGCAGAGGATCAAGAGAGTGATGCAGAGGATCAAGAGAGGGAAGCAGAGGCTTAAGAGAGTTATTCAGAGGCTTAAGAGATTGATGCAGAGGCTTAAGAGAGGGATGCAGAAGCTCAAGAGAGTGATGCAGAGGCTCAAGAAAGGGATGCAGGGGGTTCAATAGAGTGATACAGAGGCTCAAGAGAGTGATTCAGGGGCTTACGAGAGTGATTCAGAGGCTTAAGAGAGTGATGCAGAGGCTTAAGAGAGGGATGCAGAGTCTCATGAGAGGGATGCAGAGGCTAAAGAGTGGGATGCAGAGGCTCAAGAGAGGGAAGCAGAGGCTGAAGTGAGGGATGCAGAGGACAAAGAGAGGGATGCAAAGGCTCAAGAGAGTGATGCAGAGGCTAAAGAGAGGGATGCAGAGGCTCAAGAGAGGGAAGCAGAAGCTGAAGTGAGGGATGCAGAGGACAAAGAGAGGGATGCATAGGCTCAAGAGAGTGATGCAGAGGCTTACGAGAGGGATGCAGAGGCTCAAGAGAGTGATGCAGAAGCTTAAGAGAATGATGTAGAGGCTCAGGAGAGTGATGCAGAGGATCAGGAGAGGGATGCAGCGGCCTAATAGAGTGATACAGAGGCTGAAGAGAGTGATGAAGAGGCTCAAGAGAATGATGAAGAGGCTCAAGAGAGTGCTGCAGAGGCTCAGGAGAGGGCTGCTGAGGCTCCAGAGAGGGATGCTGAGGCTCCAGAGAGTGATGCAGAGGCTGAAAAGAGAGATGCAGAGGCTCAAGAGAGTGATGCAGAGGCTCAAGAGAGTGATGCAGAGGATCAAGAGAGGGAAGCAGAGCCTTAAGAGAGTGATGCAGAGGCTGAAGAGAGTGATGTAGAGGATCAAGAGAGTGATGCAGAGGCTCGAGAGAGGGATGCAGAGGCTCATGAGAGGGATGCAGGACGTCAAGAGAGAGACGCTGAGGCTCAAAAGAGGCATACAGAGGCCTAAGAGCGTGATGCAGAGGCTCAAGAGAGTGATGCTGAGGCTCAAAAGAGGCATGCAGAGGCTTAAGAGCGTGATGCAGAGGCTCAAGAGAGTGATGCAGAGGCTCAAGAGAGTGATGCAGAGGCTCAAGAGAGTGATGCATAGGCTCAAGAGAGGAATGCAGAGGCTCAAGAGAGGGATGAATAGGCTCAAGAGAGGGATGCAGAGGCTCAAGAGAGGGATGAAGAGGCTAAAGTGAGGAATGTAGAGGCACTTGAGAGTGATGCAGAGGCTCAAGAGGGATGCAGAGGCTTCAGAGAGTGATGCAGAGGCTCAATGGAGGGATGCAGAGGCTTAAGAGAGTTATGCAAAGGCTCAAGAGAGGGATGCAGAGGCTCAAGAGAATGATGTAGAGGCATAAGAGAGGGATGCAGAGGCTCAAGAGAATGATGCAGAGGCTCAAGAGAGTGATGCAAAGGATCACGAGAGGGAAGCAGAGGCTTATGTGAGTAATGCAGAGGCTTAAGAGAGTGATGCAGAGGCTCTAGAGAGTGATACAGAGGCTTTCGAGATTGATGCAGAGGCTTAAAAGAGGGATGCAGAGGCTCAAGAGAGTGATGCAGAGGCTCAAGAGAGTG